>JANRGW010003918.1:0-16787 GCA_024733675.1 Psilopsiagon aymara | reverse complement strand
CACCGCCGTCGTCGTCTTGCTGATCGCTCGTCCAGAGCGTTAGGTTGTCGCGGAGGAGCTGCATGATGAGCGTTGAGTCCTTGTAGGAGTCCTCGTTGAGGGTGTCCAGCTCGGCAATGGCATCGTCGAAGGCCGTCTTGGCCAGGTGGCAGGCCTGCTCCGGAGCGTTCTGGATCTCGTAGTAGAAAACGGAGTAGTTAAGCGCCAGCCCAAGCCGGATGGGATGGGTGGGCTGCATGTGCTCCTTGCTGATCTCATGGGCTTCGCTATAGGCTTTCTCCGAGGACTCCACCACGGTCGCCCTCTTCTCACCAGTGGCCACTTCGGCCAGGTAGCGGTAATAGTCCCCTTTCATCTTCAGGTAGAAGACTTTGCTCTCGTACTGCGTCTCGCTGCAGTTCTTGATCAGGTAGTTGTCCAGCAGGCTCAGCACATCCTGGCACACCGCTTCCAACTCCTTCTCGATCTTCTCGCGGTAGGCACGGACCATTTCTATCTTCTTCTCATTGCCGTCGGCAGAGGTCTTCTGCTCGATGCTGCTGATCACTCGCCAGGAGGAACGCCGTGCCCCCACCACGTTTTTGTAGGCGACGGACAACAGGTTCCTCTCTTCGTTGGACAGAGGCTCGTTCAGCTCCGTCACCTGCATCAACAGAGGGAGAGACAACAGAGACATTTGGGTTAAGCCTCAGTCACTTGATGTGCCCATCGCATGGTCAGGTGTTCCCATGTATCTCTAAGCAAGATGCAGGAGAAGGCAGCCAGCTTGCAAAGTCCTGCTGTCATCCGGCATCTGCTCCCATCCCAGAGGGAGCCAGATGGGAAATCACACCATGGTCCAGTCCCCCAACAAAAGGGGTGGGTTTGGTTTTATTCGAGGTATTCCCCAGCCGCTAAAGAGTTTTCCAGAGTGAGAAAAGTCTCCTAGGAAAGAGACAACTTCCACCTGCGGGATTAGAGATGGACTTGGTGATGGAGGTGAGAGGGACAGCAAAGCAAGAGGGTGGAAAAGGTCTAGAGTCACAAACCAGCCGACGGATTAACAATACCATAGCTACAGGGTGCTCAGCCTTCCCACAAGCACATGCTTCTGAGATGCCCACAGAATACATTACATGTTAAAATTACAGCTGCATCAAGGTATGTGCACAGATAAGGACTTAAAAGCTCACACGGTTAAGAGTATGCTCTCCCACACAGGACTTTCTCTGCTGAAGACAAGCATTAATGCACAGCATCACTTCTACCTGCCTCACACCTGCAGCAACAGGGAGCTGGCTGTGCACAGAGCCATCTCACAAGCAGGCTGCCAACCACCACCTTGCTCAGTTCAGCTATGGGAAGCATCCCACTTGACACTGCAGTTATCTCACTGCAGCTCCCACAAGCCACCTTTAGTAGCCTGGGAAGAGCTCGCATCCCCCGTGACTCCATGCTGCATCCCAGATGCGGTTCTGAGCCCTTGGAGCGGGTGCAGCAGCCAGGCTGCTCCATACAGCCACTCTGCTCTTTAAGCACACAGCCCTGGGTTGTGTGGGATGTGCTGCTTCCTGCAGAGGCTCAGCACAACTGCAATGTGCTAACTACCCCTGGCATGTTGCTCATGTGCTGCTTCCAGCCTGCTTTGTGCTCTAAGTTCAGAGTTCTAGCTGTCTGTATTGCTACAGGCCTCTGAAACGACTCCATTCTTCCCTCTGAGTGACACCTGCACCAACATAAATAAGAGATGCTGTGAGGCTAAAGACATCTTCGAAAGCTGGTGGAGCACTGCAGGTGCCCCCCTGCCCTAGGCTTATGGATTACCTATCCTTGGAGACACTCAAAACTCCATGATGTTAATCGGGGTCCTGTCCCATGTAAGCTGCCCTGCTTTGAGTAAGGGAAACCATGGAAAAATCCCGAGATCCCAGCCTGCCATATCCTCTTACCTTTCAGTTGTAAATGGAGTGCCCAGCACCAACAGCCATACAAGACACTCCAACAGTTCCCTGCCTGACACTGGTTATGAAGGCTGATAACCACAGGAGGCTTTTAGCAAGATGCTCTCTAAGCAGAGATACCAGTTTTAAGTGTGGGCCAAGCAGGTGGCTTTAAAGCTGTCCTCCAGCTACATCTGTAGATACTTATCACAGCAGAAAGATTTACCTCTTCTCACCAGAAAAGTTTTGCTGGAGGACAGACTTATTAAAACCACAGGGAGTTTCACAGGATTAGCTTTGCCATAAACATTTTAAATTCAAAGCTATTAAGGATTATGGAAGAAAGTTGCCTGTCAAAATCCTTCCAACAAACTGGCTGACAGATGGAAGGTACCACCTATGGAGAGAGCAGGTTCCTCCAGGGAGCTCTGCAGGGAACTCATCAAAGCAGAAAGGGAGCCTTGTTAACTGCTTCCTAGCAGTAGCCAGGCTGCCAGAAAGGTAGAACACTGCAGGGATACACTGCAGAGGAACCACATAACCTGGCCAGAGACAGGCACCACATCCCTCAGCACTAGGAGAGGGAAGGGAAGAGGCTGCAGTGCCACACATATTTCAGTTTGCAACTGAGCTGAGAGAGGAAGAAATGAAAACCATTTGGCACTGGCATTCCCAGCAAGGAAAAAATGCAAGATGCCCACGACACCAGGCATCAGACAGCAAGGGTATGCTTAGCTGCTTTCATCAGAGCGTCACTGGAAGGTGGAAAAGATGCATCCCAGGTTAACCTGCCTTTGAGAACTGCCACCATCTCAGAGCCTGCCTGCCATGTCTCAGATGATGCTGCCCACTTGCCTGCTGAAGGCTGCAGTGGTGTCTTCTGCCATGGACACACTCTCTGCACTCCCCAATGGACCTGCAGCCCCTGACATGTTGCTTTTGACTGTCTCCAGCAGAAAACCATCCAGAAACCACTGCAGCAACTCAACAAATGGATGCAGGTCTGTGCCTTCAATGCAAGCCTATGTTGGCCAGCCAAATGCTGCTTTATCCTTACACTGCAGGATACCACCACAAAGTGAGTTCAATCAAGCCAGAGGCTAACCAGCAAGCTCTGATATACTTGATTTATAGCATTGCATTGAACGCCTGTGGTGCGACATCAATAAGGCAATATCCTGCGCCAGGCCTGCATTAGGTCGCAGTGGTCTCATTACAAGCCCTTTTGGGGAATTTCTGCTCATGTTTGTTTCCAGCATCCAGATTAAGCAGAACATTCCCCTTCTTAACTCAGATCCTGGAAGGGAAGAACTCTCATGTATAGATCGACCCTGTGAGCATCAGGCCACCTGATGCCATTTCCAGCACTGTTATATGGAGCTAAAGACCAAATATCCAAAGGAAAGCCTCAGTTTGGCATTAAGTTTGGCAGGAACACAAAGGCATCAGGCTTTGCCTGGAAGTCTCACTGCTCTCTGGGAAGCTCAGTCAGTTGGGAGTTTTACTTCCCTGCTTGACAGCAGAGGAAAGCTGAAGTAAGCAGAACTACCAGCAGTACTAGCTACTGAGCACCATGAACCTCAGTAACTGCCAAGCCTCATTTCACCCTCATGCCCCTGCACATCGGGGCAGGAGATGCATGTGACTGAAATGGAGTCAAGTTTTGCATGTGGCATGAGCAGCCAAGTGCTAAGAGCTAGCCCACACGCTCACACAGCTAGAAGCTTGATAGATGCAAGTCTTCAGCTATTCTGAAGGGAAAAAAAAAGAAAATCGACCTTTGTCATCTTCCTTTCTGCTTCTCCCCCAAGCAAGCCCAGCCACAAGACTGGCTCTTTATCAATGCAGAGCAGCAGGAGATGTCAGCCATGGTGCTTCTCATTTCCCTGCTAGTCTGTAGGTAATGATCTTACTTGCAAGAGCTTCCCCTGTGCCCTGTCACTGCACATGACACACACGCCAGAGCCAGACCCTTTACACGCTGCAGGCAGAAGCCCTCTAAGGGCAGAGGATACCTCACCATGGAGCAGTCTACGTTGACAGGCTTTAGCTTAGAGACACGCTCCATCACCAAGCTTGAGGATGCTGCCAAGTTCCAGTCTCCCCAATTCCTGCAGCCTTTGAGGGTGCAGTGTCTGCACCACCAAGACTCAAGTGCCCTAAAGCCATAGAGGCAGTCCAACAGCTCCCATTGGACAAAAACTACTGGAAGTTGAGAGTTTGTCCTGCTCGAGAGTGCAGAGGTTTGTTCAAAGCAAAGCCTCTGACTTGTAGCAGAGCTCTTCAGAGGTTCTCCTGATTTCCCTGCAGCAGCAGTGAGCACTCAGCACTCTGCTCAAAACCTGGCATGCCCAAGTGTCACATCACAGCCAGGGCAAGGTTCAGCCTCGTGCGAGAACCTGCAACAAACCTGCCCCTAATGGCAAGGTCCATGCTCTACAAAAGCCCAGAGGTTGGTCCCACTGCACCATCTTTCCTAAGCATCCTAATGAGCAGGCTCCGAGACCTAAAGGGAGGTTTGCTCCCAGCCAGTGGCATGCTAGTTTGCTTACAGGGCTTACTCCAAGACTCTTACATTCCACTTTTCACTTTGTACTCACAGGTCTGAAGTAATTTCTGCATACATCATGAAATAACCGTTTTTTGAGGACCCTATAGTAGCTGCAAAGGAGGATTCTGTTTTAGCTGTTTATCCTCATACATGTTTCACTTGGTTTTATAACTAAGTGCCCACCCATTTACGGCTCCTACCTAGCTTTGATGTCTTATCTTAAAGCATACAGCAGAGCAAGCTGAGCATACCCAGAGATTCTTCCCTGAGGAATGCCATCAACATTTGACAGTTTAATCCATGTTCTATGCCTCAACACTTCTGCTTTTCCAATCGCCTGAGTCCCTGAAGACACGAGGTACCTACAAAGAAGAGAGATACCCCTGAGAAACTCCAACTGCCCAGTGAGAATGGCTGTTGAGTATCAGAGCTTCTCTTCCACCAGGATAGACAACAGCCATCTCTCCCTTGGCAGCTGTGTTTCCTCTATCCTATCTACAGCTCTGCACCATGTAATTAAGCATGTTATCTCCCAGCAGAAACCTTCACTTGGAAGTGCCACTGAGGCCTGGCCTAAAGGTCCCCTTTCCCATTTCATTCTTTTTAAAAGCAAATATGCTTTCAAAACAATTTTCTGTCCAGAAATCCCACCACTGCCATTCTTAGCTGCTCTGAAGCCACTCACAAGGGGAGCAGCCAGCACACAACCACCTCAGGCTCAAGCAACTGATAACATTCATGACCACCTGCAGCCACCCCAGCTTCAACCTATCTCTAGCCATAGCCTCCTGGTGGGACCCCATCACCTACCTGCAAGCAGCCTGAGGGTCATTTTGGAAGAGACACACCAGAGACACTGTTTTGTTGTCCCCATCTCATTCTACATTTAGCTTCTGAAGAAATGCCTACCCCCAAGCACATTACATGTTCACCATACCCAGTGGCTTCGTTACAATCATGACGAGACGTTGCACAACCCAGGCAAGAACAGGTTCTCCTGTGCGCGCCAGAGCAGGCTGCCCTATGACACCACTGCAGCAGTCACAGAGATGCTTTTCTTCAGCACTGTCCTACTTTGTCATAAAGTAGGCGTGTGTTAAACCAGACCTAAATCTAAAATCTCACCAGATTGCACCAGTTTGGGTCTATTCCTCCCCCTGCCTTCTCCCCCACGTCATCCTCCTGAAGTGGAAGTAACACCATTGCTACCTTCTCTCCTCGCTGACCCCTTCCACTGTCCTCTCTCTTGGTTGATCTCAATGTGGCAAAGATGATTTTCAGCTGCAGGTCAAGCCCTTCCTCTCATCTCAGACAGGACCAGAAAAGCACAGGCGGGCTGTGGGCAGAAGTTAGCACCCCACTGCTGTCTCATTTGACTGTTTCAGTATGAATAACCCTAGGCTAGTTCCCACTTTTTAAGCTGCTGGGGCCAGCACCCATTGCAGGAGAGCAGCTGAAGGCACAAGGGATGGGTCTGCCATTACATTTTAAATAGCTCTGAAGGACCAGTGTCTACAAAGGTTGTTTACTGCTTATTGCATCTCCAAGGCTACTTAAGCACTCCAGACACTGATAAGGATTTCTGCATGCTCCTACAGCTAACAGAGGCTTTCATCCCACTCTGCAGTCTTTATTATTTGACTTTGAACCACCCAAGACAAAGTCTTCAGATTGTGAGGGAGATGTGAAAACCAAGAGCTCATTCATGTCACTGGCCTCTGTAGCTTAAGAGCTACTTAAACCAAATTGAATTTCACTGTGCTACACACAGGTTTGATCAGTCCTTGGAGCCTGCACATCTACTCCTCTTCAGGCCGGCTCTGCTGGATTTCAGCTACAGAAAGAGCACATTTCAACTACTTGAGGCATTCCTGCATGGAAAAGGTTGTAAGGGAGCCAAGGCAAGAAAGCCAGTGACAACAGCAGAGTGCTGAGCTCTATTCTGCCTCTGGTAGCAGCATCTCATGTACCAACCCTTATCTGCAGTGCTGCAGTCTCAGCATTAGGTCTAACAGCTCAAGTCTTCCCTGCTGCAGAGCACCTGGGTGCCAGCGATTTGCCTCACCACCTTCTGCTGCAGCTTTGGAGATAAGGCCAGCACAAAGGAACATCCTCCTGGCTTCCAGGCATGTTCCTAGACCCTGCAAACTGCCATGGCTGTTAAGTTGACAGAGGGTGAACGCAGACACATCACATAACCAGCTGGAAGGAACAAACCCAGCTTGGCCACCATATATGCTCTTCAAGTGCATCAGTGTAGAGCGACAAACCACTTCTCAATTAGCACTGCAGTGTCATGTAGCTGCTCCTATGGCTAATATCTGCTTTTTGAGCCATTAAGGAATTATGCCCATTGTTCTTGTCTGCCTTATTACCATCCCCAATTCTCCTTAGCCTTACTATTAAACAAGATAAAAACCTGTTTCACTGTCTTGCTGCCACTACCTCTGAAAAGCTCTTGGGAATAAAGCAGCCATCTCTGTTGGTCTAGTGCTTTCCTGCCACTAGACAGAGAGACCAGCAACTCAAACCACGTCAGTCCTAGCATTTAAGAGGACCATCACTCAGGGGTCATCACATCATCTCCAGCAGATCGGATGCTAGCACCTTTGCCTCCTAACTACAAAGCAACAGAAGGGATGCCAAGCTACTCCCACCCTAAGGCTGGCAAGCTTCATCTGCCTACTTTTGTGTTTCTGCAAGCACCTTAGCAGCACCCTTCTCCACAACTTGGGGAGATCTCCTTCCTCATCCAGTCTGTTCCCTTCCATGCCTTTTCTGCAAAGCCCATGGAAGACCAGTGCCACAGCATGCCACTGCCATGGGAGCCCAGACATGCTCCTGGAGCACATCACAAGCTTGAGGAGCTCACAGTAGATCCATTTGAAAGGAAGTGGCTATGGACTTTTCTAGGCTGCATTAGACGTCTCCATGTGCAAGCTGAAAAGCTCTCAGAGTAACTGCAGCTCTTCCTTTAAAACACTTCTGCACATGTTTTAAAGTCTAGGGGGTCTCTTATATTCAAGCATTATTCCTCTTCAGAAAAGTGCATCCACTCCCAGGCTTTAGCTGAAGCAGACATCCATGGCAAGCCCACTGGCTATTCCTTGGTCAACACAAGGGAAGGCTATTTGTTTCCCCTCCAATTTATGGCAAAACAAAGCCAAGCTAGACAGACTTCAGGGAGTCCAGAAAGCAGGGACATACTAGATAAATGGACCAAGTGTTTTGTGAGGAGGGTATTCAGTGCTGCTGGGAGCATGAGCTGCTTAAAGACTTACCCTCAACAGCTTCTCAGCATGCTAATCCTTCTCAGATGTTAGTGCTTTCCTGCTCACCTCCAGCCCCACTGCCAGGCAGGAAGTACCCTGCCACCAGATCATCAAATCCTCCCTGGAGCTTCAACTGCCAGGGCTTGTCCTTAATCAGGGGCTCAAAAAATGACCGCGTTACATTGTACCCATGACCTCTATCCACTTGAGCCAAGCAGGGAGAGGAGAGACGATGTGCCATGGGCAGGACACCTTAGGAAAGGTTGAGAGCAAGTTCTGGCTGCTGAGCAAGCCTGCTCCCAGCTCTGCTGGAACAGGATGAACTGGGCACTTCTTGGCTCCTTGCATAGCTTCCTCCTGCATGGCACAGCCTCGCTCCAGCAGGATGAAATGGGAGAAGCTGCAATCATGCAAACAACTCCCTGCAGCCAGCCCATCAGTTTAACCGCTTCATGTCGTTACCCCAAACGCTTTGGGCTTGGTGCACATCCGAAGTATTCAAACACCCCAAGACCTTTTGCTCTGCAGAACAAGCAGCTCCCTGCAGGCTCTGAAACGTGTTCCGCTACATTAAACAAGAGGCTTTGCAGAACACCCAGGTGGACTGCAGCACACCAGCTCCACCACAGGCTTCATTTCTGCATCAGTGAGGAAGGTGATTATCCCTCCAGATATACTTTACCCTCCCACTGCTTCAGGGGTTTCAGGCTTGATCTTACACACCTCAAGCAAAGGCAGTTTTATTTCATTTCTTCACTGAACGTGCAGAACAGAATGGTTTTGCTCTGGCAGCTTTCTGGAACACTGCAGCCAACCTTAAATTGCAAGAGGGTCACTTCACTGTAGATTTGACTGTGGGTTTAACTACCCTCGCCTGGCTCCAGCTACCTCCTCCCAGCCCTCTTTTGAAGCCCAAGGGACTAAGTACCACAGAATTGATCTCAGAGCATCACAGGCGACAGAGCCCCTCAGGCACAGATGTCTTGACACCGACAAACACAAGGAGACAGGCTCCTAACTTCAAGGTAATGAAATATTCATCCCCTGTAACAAAGCCCAACAGCATAAAGGCAAAGCTGGGGTGCCTTCCTCAGCTGCATGTAAATCAAAGGCTGTTAATCTCCCCTAAATTCTCATTCACTGCTGAATACTAAGCATTACTCTTTCACAAGTGCAGCTCTCCCCCAGCATATCTGTTAGCACAGAGCGCAGCAACAGCTTCTCCTAACTACTATTAATAAACTCCATGCTGCGGAGCACCATGACTGTCCAAACAACACGTCCATCAGCAACCTTGTTTAATGCTGAGGCTTGTCGCTGTTGTTTTCTAGAGCCTGGCTGTAACCATCTTAGAGAGGAGTCAGAAGCACACTGACATGCCAAGCAGCTCTGCCTGGTACGTAAGCAAAGATACAACCCAAGCAAGCCAGCCCATCCAGTAAGATCAGAGGGAATTTGCAAACAATTAAGGAATGGTTTGTACTTTGAGCCTCTGCAGACTTGGGCTCGCCCAAGGGCAGCTGCCTTAAACACCCATAGGCTGACTCAATTCCAACATCTCCTTTACGGAAGAAAAACATTAAGTACTCTAATCCTTAAACTGGGGATCACTTTAAGGGAATCTCATGCCATCATCAGTGACATGTTCTCTAGTTACTCTCCTCCTGCTATTAACTAGTGCACTGCCTTTGGTCACTAGATCACTAGTTTTGTGCCAAAAATCAGGCTTGTTTAATACCTTATTGAGCATGCGCTGGGTAATAACCCAGATGTGACTAAATCTGGGTTAGCAGAGAAAAACCTGACATTGGGGGGAAGTTTGTATTTAAACAAGCAGACAAAGGCTTTTGTTTCAGCAGCTACACAAAGGCACTGCTTTTGAGAGTCAGTCTCATCAGTCTTTCCAGCAGCCCGAGGATTGCTGCCTCATCATTTCAGCTCTGCTTTCCACAATTTACCATTTCTGGGCATTTCCAGCCCCCACCAAGCAAACAGCCAGCATGAGACTCCTGGGTGAGCCCCAACCCTTGTGCTCCAGCAGCTCTGGCCCGCTGGAGGGGCTGGAATGCTGCGGCAGCTCAGGCCTGCTGTCATCACAGACTAGGAGAAGCTGGACAAAGCCATCCCACTGCTGAGCTCCTCCCTGAGACAGGCTCCCCACCAGAGACATGGGTGGGAATGCAGCATCTTGATATCCAGGCTCTGGAGAAAGGAGACAAGCTTCTTACTTTAAAGGAATAAAGAGCAGAATGGAAGTCCTTTTGTCACCATTTTCCTTCATTTTAGGATGGGAAGAGGGATTTTGCTCATTAGATGAAGCAGGCAGAGCGGACAGACAGGAGAAAGCTGGCTGTGACAGAACTGGCCATGCCCAGCTGAGGAGACGGCACAGCACCAAGTTACACAAACCCCACAGCCAGCTGGTTGTGGGTCTATATCCTTCCCCTTTCCTGCTTGCTCCAGGCCAAGTGCAGATGTGTGAAGTCCCCCATCACTGCTAAAGGCTGCTCTGCTTTGTAGGGACAAGGTGGGAGAAGACAGAAGCAGAGACCAGAAGGGACCTCAGCAGTGCGATATCCTACATGGGAGAGCACCTCCATGCTCCCCTCACAGCCTCACTCATCTTGCAGGGTCCTCCACCACCCATGTGTAAACACTGTGCAAGCCATGAGGTGGGCTTCCACAAAGCCATCTTGTGTCCATGGGTGTAGATGAGTTCCCCCATCTGCAAAGACCTAAAGCTGCACACAGGCAAGAGCGCTTTATCTGACTACCACCAGTGTGAAACCGTCCATGGCTGTTTATCTCAAGAGCATCCTGAAGCCAAGCCAAAGCTTCCAGAGGTGGAAACACAAACCCACCCTATCTTCACAAGTTCAGAAACAAATCCACAGCTAGTTCCCCTTTGTTTTAGCAGATGCTAAAATGGGTTTCCAAGCTGTCACTTCCCAGTGGTGACCATTGCTTACAGAACCAAATTGGGTAAATACCTGCTCCTGTTTTCATTCTCTTTCTGGTTTCCAGACATCACGTTGCCAGTTGTCTGCAGACATGTGAATCTAAGAGGAGGGAGTCAGGGAGTCTTCGGTCAAGGACAAGTTATGTTAGTTACCTTTCTAGAGAGGAACAGAGGTTGGTGAAAGCTTTTAGACTTTCAGAAAGAAATAACAAAGGCCTCGAAGCAAAGGAAAGAAGGGCTGAGCTGGCTCCAAGCCGGTTAGACCAAAAATACTTGTAATAGCATTAGCTTTGGAAAAAGCTATCTTGAGTTGTGGAGCACTGAAATGTTGAAGAACACCTGGAAATACCAACCAAAGGCAACCAAAGCTCCACAACACAGCTTTGCCACGATGAAGTGGAAGATGATGCCTGTGTCCTATCAAGACGGGCAACAGAGAACTGCTCGGGAAGCCAGGCAAATTCTGTTTCTCTGTGCTTTGCACCACAGTTACTCCAGTACGCATTCATGTTTCACTGGCAGTCGCAGGTCAGGAGGTAAAAGTGGGCAGAAAAGCAGAAGGCAGCTTCATATCTGCAGATCCTAAATGGCCCAGACACCAACCCAACTGAGGAAAGTCCCCCTCAGACCAGACCACAGGCATTTTCCAACCTGCTCCTCCTCTGTACCTGCCTCTGAAAACCCCAGTGTCCAGCTGGGATACACCAAGCATCTAGCTCTAGTCTGAACTAGTCCAACAGTCCTTTTTGCTCTTCTCTGACAGACTGGTATAGAGCTCCCAACATGCTACTCAGCTCTGCCAAGGGAGCACTGACAAGTCCATCAGTGTCTATGTCCAAGGACATGCCTGAGCTCAGACAAAGCCACCTCCCAAGAAGCAGCTGGTTACTCAAGCACTGGCAGTTGGACACACAAAAGCTTGGAATATCTGTTCCTGCACACAACTTCCTTTGCATCCATTTGTACATGGTTTACCTAGCATGAAGCTGCACAAGAGAGTTCAGTTGTAGAGTTCATGTACTATACCCTGCCAGATGCATCACCATCCATGGAGTGGATGATGTAAAGTCATAGCTACCACCCTCCTCTCCCAGCCTCTGCTCCATCACCTACACCTTAAGATATGTTTGTTCTTGTATCCTCAAGAGTCACAGTGAGTGGGTCAATTCCTAGCTACAGATATGCATCAATCAAAGTGATAAATGTGCCAAGCATATCTCATCTTTTCTGATGCCTTCTGGCATGAAGACGTGCACACCCAGTGCTTCACCCTACCCAGAAGCGCAGTTCCACAACACCCAGTCGGGCTGGCTGGCATGTGCTCGCTCATGCTGTCCCAGAGCATCTACTGAACCCAAGGGAGCACAAACTCCTTAGAGAGTCAAGACAGAAGATCCAAGGTGAAGACTGCTCACCAGTAGGACAATACCAGAGGCCTCTGACAACAGAAGCTTACAAAGCTCCTATCAAGCTCATTTCGCTCTTCATCAGCACAGCTTAATCTCACCCTGAATGGCACAAACCATCCCATAGAAGTATTTCAGTGGGAGGCAGAGGAGCAGCCTGCTGATGCTCCATCTATGCACCATCCTGTGCACACAGACCTCTTTCTTCATCTCAGTCCTAACTGTGCTTCTCCCAGGCACGTGATACCCTGCTATGGAGTGGTGCATGTGCTCCAGGAGTGCAGGTTTCAATTCAGAAAACACTTCTGGAGCTGAAGTTCTGTGACTGCCCTTAAACTGCTGTTCCTGTAGCTTCGAGCAAGCCCAGATTCACATCACCAGTGCCCAAAGAGTCTGCTCTAGAGAGCACCTTTGGGATCAGCTGGTGAACAAAGCTTGGGCAGACAGGGCTTGTCCATACACATCACAAGCTTACCTGGTGTTCAAGAAAGACCAACCACAAGAAACCTCAACCAAAAGAACAAATACTAGAAACCCAATGAGCCATCTTCAACCACAAACAGCAGACCAAGACAATCCCCATGAACCCTTTTTGCACTTTCAGGGCCAGCCACCATCTAAAAGACCTGGCTAAGCCTAAAACATGTAGGAGCTCTTGGAGAGCCCTTCCTCACCCAAGAGCTTGACTGTTTCCCTGTATGCCAGACACCTGCAGAGTATTCAATTCTCTGTCACAGTCCCAGTATCATCACAGTTCAATTCAAAGACCTATCTCTGACCAAATCCACACCTGGCTGATACACTTGGTCAACAGAGAAACCTAACACGGTATCACAAGTGGCTTTTCCTAAAGCAGATAAAGACTTACCAGGAGCTCAATGGGGAGTTTCTAAGAGGTTAAGCTGCTGAAGGCTCACCAGTTAACACAGTCCCTGTGTTCAGTATCCACTTCATTCAAGTACAGGGCACGCTGCTACCTGTCCATGGCTTGGGTGCACATGCACAACTCCACCTACCACTACAAGGTCCTGAGGGTGCTTTACACCGAGATAACTCACACCATGAACCATTAGGAAGCTGGAAGCACAGCGGGACAGCAGCCCCCCTGCCCTGACCCTGCAGGCCTCCGGGAAGGAGGCCTTGCTCCCTGCTTGCGAGTCACACTGCCCCACAACCATCCCATCACTCAGGTCTGAGCAAGCCCTCACTGCCAAAGGGTGAGAGGACTTCTCTACGCCTGCTCCTCTGTGAGTAAGAACAAGCTGGGAAGCATGCAGCCACATGCTGTAGTCCAGGAGGCACCATGAGGCTGAGCAGCATCTTGCCCGCACAGGGGGCGGCAGCAAGAGCATCGATGTAGTCATTATATGCCAACATACCCCCTCCACTTCAGCACTGGAAATGGTTTCTGCAGAGCCTTCCCCAGCCTCCCTGGGAAGTGCTACAACATTCCTTGCTCCCTTCCTACCATCACAGATGGCCTGCCCAGCACTCCTCCTGGAGAAGCCTTCCCACCTCACCCTTTTGTCTTGCCTACACTGCAGAGCAGAAACCAGCTACTCATCCCTGCCCCACTCCCCCAGGGATCTGCAGATAGGAGGGATTTGTGGTACGCCTGCTCTTCCCAAGGGTGAGCCTGTGTGTGTGTGAAGCCCTGCTATCTCTGCTAACCTGGTCACTGGGTGTGGTGGGTGATAGCCTGCCAGGCTGGCCAGAGAAGGCCTGTGGTTACCCACATTAGCTTTCTCCTCCACCCACAACTGCCATCTACTGCACCAAGACCCAGTTGTGTCTCATGCTTGGGCAGCAGCCATCTGCCTTTCAACAGCTTCAACCCTCACCCCAAATCAACCCACCACAGCCCATGGTCCCCAAAGTCAAGTAGCCACGTTGCAGCGGACCTTCAATGGGTTCATGGACTCTGCCATGTGGTCCCATACCTGCATGACGCACAGGTGCAGTAACAATCCTCCCCCCAGCCTTTTTAGGTGAATTACTGCAATTGGCTTGCTTGTTCTCCTGCACATCCTCTCACAACCCAGAGGTCTACAGGGAGACACATCCTTTGCTCCCCAGGCAGGGTGAAAAAGCCTCCAGCAGCATCGCTGCTCCCCAGCTAATGGATATCGATCCACAGCCCTGGCGCTGGCTTGGACAGAAACCTTCGCATGAAGCTGAACCAGACAACCACAGGCACTGCAGACAGCAAAACCCCAATGAGCTGGGAAGGAGACTGCTGGTGACGCTTGGGCACAGCATCAAGTGGGCTGGCAAGCCCAAGGCAACACTTCCCAACTGACCAGTGAGGAGCATTCCTGCTCTCCAATGCATGGTAGGGCTGACTGTAACCCCAAACAGTGACAAGGGACATGACCAACATCAACCCTGGACTAATGGGTTAAGCCCGCCATCCTTCCCTGGTGCAGCATCACCTCCTGCTCCTGCTGGTAGGCGAGGGGACCATCTGCTGTGTTTCACTGACATTCCCCAGTGAATTTGTCACATCTGGGGGCTGAAGGAGCAGCCCCACTCCTGCAGCAGCAATGCAAACTGCATGTACCAACCAGAGGCACTGGCACAAAGCATCTGCAGCAAGGAAGAAGCCAGAACTTATTATACATATGATATTATTTGGAAGAGACTATTGGGATCCTGTACATCACTGTGGGAAGCAGCATCAGATGAATCAGCAGCCAGAAAGGGGCCCAGTACACCATTTCCATTTCAAACCACCACGATAGCCAGCACCAGCTCTGAGCAGGCAGGGCTGAGGCTGGCAGAACAATGCCATGTCACCACCGAAACACTCAAACTGCAGGAGAATGAACCTCTTTTATACCCATCACAACCAGAGCAAGCTTAAGGGAAAGCCGTGTGGCATTCCCCAGCACGGTGCTCAGGAAGCAGCCAGCTTTAGAGGGCAGGAGACAAACCGGCCGGGAGCCGGGGGATGCTTCTGCACCACCTTCTCTAGACGCAGCCCGCATGCTCTCTGCTACCACCTGGGTGCATTGCAGCTTGGACCATGGCATATGACATCACTAGGCGTTGCTACGGAAATGAGTGCGAGGTCATCAGCCTCCCGCACAAGCGGAGCTGGGGACAGGGAGGACCGGGGCTGATGTGCCCAGCACCACCGCGCCCGTGCCCGGCTTTGGGCAGCACGGAGCAGAAAGGAAGAACAAAAGCTCTGCCTTTTGTTTGCCGTGGTGGCGGGAGGCTCTCCCGCCGTGAATCGCTTCCTTACGGCAACCCATAAGCAGCATGAACCTTGATTACTGCTTCACCAGGGCTAAAAGGGAATAAAACATAGAGATCATCGCCAACACCATCTCTGGTTTAAACACCTAGCAGGCTAGGGCCATTGCCCAGCCAGAATACTGCACCACGGCTGTGCATCCCAGGCATATCCCTGCTGGCTTTGTCATAGCGGCTGTATTATCTGTAGGAAATGAGCTGTAGGATGTGCTCACACAGCAAGCTTTGCTTGGAAACGAACAGATGCCGTTATCAGAAAACGGTACAAAAGCCATAGCGCAGCAAAGGAATAGCCCCAGCTAGTTTAATACGATAATGTCATTTTCCCATTATCCACATTTCATTCCTGGGTAAGCCACCTCCTCCCTCTCCATGCTCCGGCTGTGACAGTTTTGTCTGCTTTGATCAGTGCAAGGTTATTGACAAAATGGTGCAATATGGGCAAACAGAGCTGCACCCACGGCAGACTGCGACATTCCTAGATCAGCATTCCCTTCCCATCAGGCAGGGAGGACACCCCAGCTCCTCGCAAAGGTTCAGACCTGACTAAGAAGACAAACATAAAGCACAGTTTTCCCCTTTAAAGCACCCCCTCCCTCCCTCCACCCAGTCTAGCCTCTCTGCAATATGACAAATGCAGAATCTTCTGGAATGACTTGATCCTGCCTCCCACGATCGCTTTGTTTGCAAGATCAGATCAGAGATACAGGGCTTTTCTTTTTCCTCCCTTCTTATATTGTCAAAATGTCAGGATTGAAGGGGAGCCGTTCAGTGTCACAAATCAGATCAGCCTGCTATATGCAGAGTCTTTATTTTAAGAGCATGAAATGAATACAACATGACTCAATTCATAAATCTCCAACCAAGTGCAGTAAAAATAAGAGCTTTGACAGCAAAAGGGCTCCCGATCTTTGGAGTCACAATCACTCACCAGCCTCACTGACCGCACGTGGGAAGGGATGCATGGGGACCATGGGGAGATATTTGGGCAGTGGGGAAGAAGTGTGCATGCAATAACCCCCCCCGACATTCCCCACCCCACAGCCTTGTCCCATTGGGCTTGGCAGCCCCCAAGTGATCGCCTGGGGGGCGCTGCACCCCAGGGCTGGCGCCTGTGCCCCCCACGGTGGCGCAGGGCAGGGAGCAGCAGTGGGGATGGGAGCACACAGAGGATGTGTGAGGGAGAGAGGGGGGGCCTGGTGTGGGGCGAGAGAAGGGATGGGGTAAAGGGGTGATGCGTGGGGCACGGAGGAGGCTCTAAGGCAGAGGAGAGCATATGGGGGACAGAAGGGAGGAGGAGAGGATGTGGGGCGGCGCAAGAGGCAACGCATGGGGGCTCTAGGGCAAGGGAGAGCTTGCCCGTGGGGCTGCAGGGCAAGGGAAAGGATGTGCGGGGCGGGGAGGGGGCTCTAGAGCAGGGCA
>JANRGW010003917.1:0-10598 GCA_024733675.1 Psilopsiagon aymara | reverse complement strand
CTCCCTATTGCCCCCCACCCATGGGGCTGGCTGGTGGCAGGGGATGAGAGAATGTCCTGGGAGAGGTCTCTGAGAATGCCCAAGAGGGAGAAGCTGGAATGAAAGGACAAGGCCAAATTCTGCTCCAAACCTGGCCACGGGGAGTGAAAGGCTCTGACAGCGCAGCAGTATGCAGGTGGAGGATTCATGTGTGAGGGAAGCAAACCCACTGTAAGCAGAGCCTGCAGGGCTGGAACTAAATCTGCATCTCCCATGGGACCCCCGCCCTGCACCCCTGAACTTGTGCAGCACCCAAGCACCCCAGCATGTGGATGTGAGCCACCAGCACGGGACTCCCACTGCTGCTACTGTGCCACGTCAAGTTTTGTTGTGGGGAATATCTGGTAATGCCAGTTAATTACCATGAGCAAGTTATGAGTAACTCGTGTCACCCAAACCAGCCATTAACATATTGATGGTACTTGCAGTGCAGGCAGTTAGATACAAATCAAACCCTAAAAACATGTGTATAAGTCATATTTCAAGCAGAATTTTTTTGTTGCCTTTCCACACCAGGCCCTCTGGAGACGTCCCGGGGCACCCTGCGCTGTTTTCCTCATGCCTGTGGGTTGGAAACACGTGGTTTCCCCTACGGAATCTGTCTCCCCAGGGCCACGTGGAGCCTGGGGTGCATCGGCACCAGTGCTGGAGGGTGCTCCGACTTTGAGAGGAAGGCGGAAGAGGGCATGGATAGACCGGGGCTCCCTGAAGAGCTCCGGGACCGGGGCGGGAAGAGCGAGGGACGCTCCGGGAGCTCCCCAGGGCTCCGGCGAGAGGGGCCGGGGCGGCCCCGGGGCCGCGGCGGGAGCTCCAAGGCTTGTGTCCCGCCTCAGCCCCGTGCTCCCGGTGCCGGGGGGGCGCCGTCTGAGGGGGAGTCTCGGAGGTTTCCATGGCAATAGGAACAGGGCGGAGCTCGGCGTTTCCGTTACCGAAGTGCCCAAGAGGGCGGGGCCGCGGCTGGGGCTGACTCCGGATGCCTCCGCCGCTGCCGCTGCCCCGCGTTCGGTGAGTGGCACCACAGCACCGACACCGGCGGGAGGGGGGCGGTTTGAACCGGGCCGGACCGGACCGGATCGGAGCGGGGCTCTCTTTGTCTGAGGGACTGGGGCACGGAGCACCCGGGGCGGCGGCGAGAGCGCGGTTCCCCGTTAGCCTGCAGCGGGCGGCGCCACCGGGACCGGCTCCGGCACCGCCGGGGCGCGGGGCGGGGCATTGCCGGGCCTCTGCGTACCGGACCGGCATCGGGACCGGAGGGGCTCTGGGCGGGGCTGTGCCTTCTGTGCACCGGGACCGGCACCGGGACATTGGACCGGGCCCACGCTGCTGCGTTTCCCGCCCCGGGTGCCGCCAGCTGGGAGGACAAGGGACCCCCGCGGCGGAGGGCGGGGAGCGGTTCCCGGGGTCTCCGAGGCACCCCAGGTACTGGCGCTACCCTGCGGTGCCCGCCCGGCCCCGGCAGTGGGGGTCGGCGGGGGCTGCCCGCCCCTTGGCCGAGGCTGCCTGCGGTCCTTGAGTTAATGAATACATAACGCCCGGTCCGCAGTTAGGAGGAGCCTGGGAAGGCTTCAGGAATGAGTAAATTAATTACAGGGACGGTTTATGTCACATCCGCAGGGAGCACGGAGGGAGCCTGAGGCTTTCAGTGGCCGGGTCCCGGGAGTGGAGTCGGGATTGATGCAACTTCTCGCTGGAGTCGGGGCCGGCTTTGCCGTCGCGGTTTGCTCCAGCCCGGTCCCCTGGGCTCTCCCGGCTGGAAATTGAGGCAGGCTGAGATGCCTTTGCTTGCGCTTATCTGCAGAAGTACTGTGCTCGGGACCCCCGTGCCATGATCACATCCCGCGCTACCTGGGATCTGGGATCCGCGAAAGCCTGCTGCAAAACGAAGGACCTACCCCGGGACGGTGAGTAGAGCTCACGCCCTTGCTCACGCCTGGGGAAGGAGAGGCCGGGAACAGGCCAGCCTGCATTTTTCACATTTCTTTCTGGATGAAGCTTGGGATTTGAGAAATGGAGAATCGGAAGCGGGCACAGAGGCGTTGGTAGCTTCTGGGGTGAGCAGAGAGGGCGGCCTTCATCTCCCTCCTGGCCCTTCTGAGCTGGAAGCTGAGGGAGAAACGTCAGAATTTAGCGTGTAAATAAGAAATTGGAGTGGGACGCCGCGCTCTCGCTTCCCTCCGCCTCGGCTCCTCGGGACGCTCCTTGTCCGTCCCGGTGCACAGCGCCCGGAGGTGAGTTCAGTCGAGGATTTTTCTCTGGGCTGTTTCGCAGGAGGGCGGGCGGCTGCTTGCCCCGACCCGCAGCCGTTTGTCGGGAAACAGCCCTTCCTGCCTCCTTGCCGGAGGCGTCGGATGGGTTTCTGAAAAGGGGGAGGCTGGACCCCCCCGTTTGAGGTTTTTTTTTGCTGTTGACTTCAGCGTTCTCCAGCCCTATGTGCTGGCAGCTGCTTATCTGTGTACTGCTTCATCCCTGGCATTGGGGCCAGCCCAGATGAACACTGGTCAGCATCAAAGCCTCCAGGATTTCCAGTGCTTCCTCTGCCCGGTGGCTGCTGCTGCCCATGCCAGGATGAGGATCGCATCACTTTTATCCAGGCAATCTGTTTGGAAGCGTTTGATTGTCACAAAATGTTATGGCTAATTTCAGGGTGGGAAGAAGTCCAGAGCAATGGGCTGACTTCATCAGCGCACATCGCCCTCCAGGTGCTGCTTCTACCTCTGGCCCAAGCTTCTCCAGAGGATTTTAGGGAAAAAAAAACTGCACTGGTGGCGTTTCATTTGTGGGTTGTTTTTTTTTCCTGCCTGCCAGAGATGCCATTTGGCTGTCTGTGATGATGGCAGATGGGGAAGGGGCACAATGTCCTCAGGCAGTTCCTTTTGGGATGTAGCCCTCACCAGCCAGTTTTCCCATAGCAAAGGAGGGCACAGCCAAGGGTAAAAGATCTTCAAGATCTGTTTTCCTTCCGTGCAGCTCAGAATTGCTGCCCTGTGTGCTTTTGGGTTTGGCTGGATGACAAATGAAGGAAATAGTTGGGGGCAGTGGAGGGAGGTAAGGGCATGGTCCATCTGCCTGGTTTCGGTGATGCAAACTGGCGCTGGCAGCTTTTCCGAGACAGGGTTGCAGGAAGCAGAGAGGCTTGCAAGGGGCAGGGGTGGCATGTCCCCAGTGAGGGACAGATCTTGTCCTGCAGAGAGGTGGTTGCTGCACCCTAAGTTGTCATTACTGGCTGTCTCCGCCCCCTGAAGGGCCAGTTTTTCTAATTAACATAATTAATATTTACAATAGAACTCATGCACTGCATGGTGCCTCCCCAGTGCGGTGATGTCAGTGGGGAGGAGGAGGTGGGTTTGCTGACTGAGGCTGAAGGCTGTGTCCCTCTGGGGAATCTTTGATTGATCCAGGGATGCTTTTTGCCCCATCTCAGGCCCTGGGCAAGACACGCTTATCTGTGGGAGTGGAGCAGACGCCTCTGCCCAGGTTCCTCTGCCGCCTGCACTAGTTCACTGTAAAAGCCTCAGTGTGAGCTGGCCAGACACTCCAAAGCCCTGTGGGCTCTGCCTGGCTCTGCAGGTGAGGAGGGCATTTTTGGGGTGGTGGGAAGGACACCCCACATCCTGTGGGGCCATCCCTCAGTGGGAGCTCCCCATTACCACAGCCAGTTTCTGCCCCAACACCTGTGTCATGCGCCTGGAGCAAAGCTGCTGCCTGGGTGGGGAGGGAAGAGCATCTCCAGGAAGTCAGAAGGCATCAAAAAATGCCAGGGAGCAGCCGAGAATAACATCTTCTGGGTCACTTCTGAGTCGTGTGGGCAGGAGAGCTCAAGGCAGATAAGAAAATGCGGCATCTGGAGATGGCGTTTGCAGCAAGGTGAAGGAGCAGGAAGGCTGCTGTGTCGGGGGAGAGTCAGGACGCTGTGTACTGATGTTGATGCTACCAGTTCATCCTGGGCTTCAGGCAAATAATTTAAATTCCCCTTCTTTGACAAGAAGGAAAACATCTTCTTATCTCACAACAGCCTTGATGAATTCCAACTGGCAAAACCCTCCAGAGTCTTAAAGGTAGAGGCACAGTCTTAAAGGTAGAGGCACAGCAGACATGCATCTTCTCCAGGATGATGCTGCAGCCTTCTTCCAAATCACTCTCAAGATATTTTGGATGTACCAAGTAATCACCCCTTTGATGGGGTAAGGCAGGCTTCCCCAGCATCTCTGCCTGCAGGAAGAGACCATAGGCTCTGAGATAAGGTATAAGTTTGGGCAGGGCAGGGAGCACCTCCAGGAGCTCAGCCGATTGGCAGCTCAGCTTTTCGAAGGTGTCCATGCTACAGTGCTTTTATGAATAGTGATTAAAAAAGCAGATTTGTTTTTCTTTCCCTGTGAGCTGGTGATACATCCGATAGGTGCAGAAATCTGGGTCTTCTGTATATTCTTTTCCCTTCTTCCCAGTTTCTTCTCTACAGTCTTTTTTTTTGAGCTGTCCTCTATCCCACAGGGCATGATGTTCCCACCTGAGCTGTGGATCACCAGTGAGCAGCTTCACATCCAACGCTGCCTGCAAGCCAGGGTCTTGTGTTTTTTCAGGCCATAGAGAAAAGAAAATAGATATTAGTCAGTGCAACTGCATGAGCAAACTGAGGGAAGGAGATGTTTGTGGGGATAACTGAAAGCAGCATTGTAAGCCCATCACAGAAGCTTCTCACTACTGAAATCCCTTGGAGGGGGGGTTTCCCGAGGCCCTCCTGTCCTGTCACAGAATCCCAGACTGGTTTGTATTGGAAGGGACCTTTAAGATCACCCAGTTCCAACCCCTGCCATGGGCAGGGACACCTTCCACCAGACCAGGTTGCTCCAAGCCCCTGTGTCCAGCCTGGTCTTGAACACTGCCAGGGATGGGGCAGCCACAGCTTCTCTGGGCAACCTGTGCCAGGGCCTCAGCACCCTCACAGGGAAGAGCTTCTGCCTATGAGCTCATCTCAATCTCCCCTCTGTGAAGTTAAAGTCATCCCCCCTTGTCTCATTGCTACAGTCCCTGTCCGGCATTGTTGTAGGCACCTTTGGTTACTGGAAGGCTGCTCTGAAGTCTCCACACAGCTTCCCTTCTCAAGGCTGAACAGCCTCAGTGTTCTCAGCCTGTCCTCTGTGATATCCTCCCTGCTCTGTTCTGGCCAGCTTGGTGAGATGCCACTGCCAGATCCATGTTGTGCACAGTTGCTGCATCTCAGCTCCCCATCCTGCTTCTTCTTATGGACACAGGCGCTGTGGGAGGCATCAGAGCAGCAGCGGGAGGAACGACAGCCCCAGGCCCCGACACTGGCCTCCAAGGAGTGCTGGCATCTCCCTGCACACCAGCAGTAGCCATCCCAGGAAAGGCAGCGACCACCATGGACCTAGAGAAAACAGGTGAGGGGGAAGCCTGGATGCAGTGGTGGGCACTCAGGAGGAGGGATGGGATGGGTGCCTGGTACTTCCCAGCAGGTATCAGGAGGACCTGTCCTCTTTTGGACTGGGAAGATATTGGATGTTGGTAGAAATCAAACACCAGCCAACTGCCAGGTGGCACCAGGCCACAATGAATTATTTAACAGGGTGAACTGAGCCAGTGAGCACCAGCAAAACCTGCCTCCTTCTGAAGAAAGTGTAATGCTTCTGGAAATGCTGGGTCTGGGGAATCCCTCTAGAAACTCCTCTCCCTAGGACACTGTCCTAGGAGGAAGGTGTGGAGCAAGGAGGAGCATGTTATCCGTGCACAGTCACCCCTGCCTGGCAGTTTTACTTGTAGCTGGGTGTTGTGGCTTTGAACCTGGCTCTGCCTTCCATCCCAGATTTGGAATTAGGCTGGATGATGTGTGCAGAGCCCTAGTGCCTCCTGTAATCTTGTTCTATCCATGCACACTCCTCAAGGGGTGAGAGCTGGCATTCCTGTTAACTTTAGAATTATTGGGGTAGGTTTTGTATGTGCTGGGTTCAAAGGGAACGTCACAGACCTCTGTCTGAGCTGGGCTGAGCTTTTGGTGTGGAAAGAAAGAGAAGCTGGTGTCTGTTGTCTCTCTTCCAGGGTATTCAGCCCAAGTCAGCGAGATAAAACCCAGCAATCACTTTCACAGACGTTGCCTGCAAAGTCCCGTGGCATGTAGTTGACAGCAGAGTCATGGTTTGGTTCCAGTGTTCCATTTTCTGTCCTCTCTGCTGACTCTTTAACTCCTTTGAAAGGTAGCAAGTCTGATTCACAGACAAAGAAAGTCTTGCTTCTTGTATTCAGGATGTTTCCCATGAAGCAGCCAGCATCTTCCTGCAGGCAGCAAAGCAGTTCCCAGCCTCACCTTCTGCCTTGAAAACCTCAAGGTTTCTGGTGGCAGCAGCTGAAATCCAGGGCAAGCGGTGAAGGGCGCCGAGCAGCCGGGATCCTGGCTGCCACTTTGCCCGCTGCAGTGCCTCATCCCCACATTGGGAATGAGTCACGCCAGCTCATTTCTTCTTGGGAACTACCAAGTCATTTAGGGATTCGTTTGGCAGGCTCTGATGTACAGCCATGTTGGCTTCTGTCAGCACCGGTGGCCCCATTAATGCACAGAAGACCATGTTTAAAGTAATAGTAGGAGGTTGGGAAGCCGAACGCACAAGGATTAGGCAACACGGCCTTCCAGGGTACCCATCTCATTTTAATTTGGCTTCCATTATGTTTGTGTGTAATGATGCAGTCTTTAATAACATGATCACATCCTGGTTTTTGACCGGCACCTGCTCATTCAGTAAAGAGGATGCCGGCATGAATCAGAGCCATGGTGAAGGTGGTTGTTATCTGAGTGAGGCGGCAGCACCTTGGCATGTGATGGGGCTGGGTCACAGTGCAGTGGCCTGGGCAGGCACTTGGTATTATGCCCTAGGATGTTCTGCTGGCATCAGCAAAACCCTTTGGATCTCACTCTCTCCCAGGGACTCACACTGTTGGTGCTGCTGGCCACAGTCAGCACCATGGCATGCAGGATGTACCTCCTGGCACACTGCTGCTCTCCATGGGACTTCTGCAAGTCCTGTTTCCTGCAGTCCCATCTCCATTGCAGCCCCTGGGATTCTCCCCATAGCCGGTATCCCATTCCTCAGGGAGGCAGCCGGGTCCTGAGCATCTCCATCTTTGCTCCCACTGCAGGAGGGAGGATCTGCGGTGGGAAACGTGCCAGTCTGCCGGTGGCCCGGCCCTTCCCGGTGATCCAGAAGGTGATGGCCTCCGTGGCACATCTTCAGGAGGAGAAGCTGCGGCTCCAGGAGCAGCTGCTGGGGCTGCAGGAGAAGCTCGCTGCCCGGGAGAATGATGAGCTTTCCCTGTCTCTCCAGCTGCAAAGCCAGGTATGGTGGGGACAGGGCAACACAAGAGAGTCCATTGGGGTCCCCAGCTTTAGGCTGTGGCTTGGCTGGAGCACTGTGGCTTGCAGTTAGTGAGGGCCATGCTTGGAAGGAGCATAGGACCTCCATCATGGAGCGTTGTGCATAGGGATGAGCTGGGTGCTCCTGAGCACTGATACCATCCCATCAGCTTTGGCTGTGCCTCCCTCGGGATGCTTGCAGCCCCTTGTTAGATGTTGTGGTGACACTGGGATAATGCTGGTGAGGGCATGTGTCTCCTTGGGTGTGATGTGGCGGGGAGGGCTTTGGGAATCAGGGTCACAGCTCTGCGGCCATCATCCAGCCTCCCAGAGCAGGACAAGTTTGTTAGACTTATGCTGCAGATTAATTTTAGTGATTTTTGAGACTCAGGAGTTGGAAGGTGAAAGTGAAGGCACAGAGATGTCTGCCAAAGGGGAGAGTGTTTCTGCTGCTATCACCAGAACCCTCCCCAGATCCATCCCACACCACCGTGGCTGCATCCTCAGTGTGAGGACCTGGGTCATCTTGGGGAGATAGAAATTCCGGCTGCTCATAAAGGCATTTGCATGTGGCTGTTGTGGAAGCTGTTACAGTCAGGTTCTGCTTGTTCCACGGGTGTCAAAAAGGCGGAGGTAATTGTCCTGCATTTGGTTGGCATACTCTGCATGACACAAGCGTGAGTGCTGGCAGGATCCAGCCCTGCGCTGGCCAGTTCGGCAGCAAGCCGAAGAGAGCAAAGCGCCGACCCAAACTTGCAAAGCTTGGGCATGGCTGGGCCACGGCTTCAGCCGGACCCGGCTGCCAAGGAATCCCTGTCGCCTCCAGAGAGCAGGATGCAGCTGGAGATGCCTGAGCAGGTAGGAGATAGAGGTGTATTTTGGGGTGCTGCTGGCACAGGGAGCGGTGGGCAAGCGCTGGCGTGCGTGTCTAAAACCCTTAATAATCTGCCTTCCTGAGCATGGAAATGGGATTTTCCCACTTGAGCCCAAGGCTGCCATACACGGCAACTATCGGAGGCTCCTGGTGCTGCAGAGAGCAGTTGCCTTCCACTGCTTGTCACTGTGAGCACCAGAGCTCTCCCGCAGTACCTGCACTCTGTGCTGAGTGTGCGGGAGGCTCCCCTGCCCCTGCGAGGGTGTGCCCTGATAACCGATCATTGTTAACTGCAGCACTGTGTCAGCACATCCTCACTGCGGTTAGAATCATAGGATCGTAGAATCAGGCTTGTTGGAAAAGACCTTTAAGATCTTCAAGTTGAGCCATTACCCCAGCGCTGCCAAGGCCACCACTAACCGGTGACACTGAGGGCCATGTCTACACAGTTTGTGAACATTTCCAGCGACGGTGATTTCACCACTGTCCTGAGCAGCCTGTGCCAATGCCTGAGCATTTGGGGAAGAAATTGTTCCTAATTTAGTATCCTATTTAATCAGCAGTTCCTAAATGATGGTCAGTGGAGGCCAAGCTGCTGGTTATTGGGATGGAGCAGTAGTCTGCTGTGTTCAAGTGAGGGGTTTGCCTGGGGAGCATCCTCCTGTCAGACTTAGACATGGGGACTTCTGGAGGGGTTCCTGCTCCCTCTTTCTCCAAAGATAATTTTCCTGGAAAGAAAAATAGAGGAAACAAAATGGAGCTGTGTTGCAGGACGGGCACTCCAGGCTCTTGAAGCGCAATTATGGATGGATTTGTTGTCTTCCTTCTCCAAAGATGCTGCCTTTTTTTTTTTTTTTGTATTTAATAATGGTTTCTGCTAATGCTCAACATGGACAAATTACACACATGGTCAAACAAGGTCGAAGCAGGCCTTTCATTAAGGCTCTTTTTAATCAGCTCATGTGAATCAGGCGCTCAGAGCAAGGTGGAAAATTAAGGCATAACAAAGGTGCGAGCCAGACTGGTGGCCGGCGTGGCACCACGGGGTCTCCTCCAAAAGCTGCTGAGATGCCTCCCGGTTAACCCTGCCTGTGTTGACAGGTTGAAGCTCTGAAGGCAAAGCTCCTGGAGCAGGCGCAAGAGATTGGGCGGCTGCGCTCTGAGCTGGTGAGCAGCCACCGCGCTGGGGCTGAGCCACCCCTGCCCCGAGGGACCTGGGAGGTGTGGGGAGGAGGAAGGGGCACATGGGGAGGGCCTGGAAGGACTGAAACTTCCCCAGGGTCGCAGCTGGGACCCTCAAGCTGAGAGAGACACAGGGGTGGAAGTTTGTGGGATTTTCTGTCCAATGCAATGTCGAACTGGTGGCCCTGGGGCAGGCAAAGCTGCCCCCTCCAGCACTGTCATCCTGCAGTGGGAAGTGACAGACTCTCTGGGGACGGGGGTCCCCCAGCAGGGTTTGGGGGGGCTCTGACATGAGATGTTGGGGCTCTGATGGAGGAGGCTGGGGGTTCCCTGGGGGCAGCAAGGTGGAGACTCATCCTTGCAGTGTGGGCTGGGGGGGTTCTTCAGTGTGGCAGATGAGGGCTTGCCTGGGTGCAGCAGGCTGGGGTTCCCTGAGCATGGCAGGCTGGGGGATGCTGCAGGCTGGAGCTCCCCAGAGTGTGTCAAGCTCCCACTCCATTGCACCCATCCCGTCGCAGGGCTGCACGGATGTGGAGAAGCACCGGGACCTGCTCGTGGCTGAGAACGAGCGCCTGCGTCAGGAGATGAAGACGTGCGAGGGGGAGCTGCGGGAGCTGCGGCAGCAGCAGCAGGCGCTGTGCCGGGACTGCGCCCATCTCCAGGTGAGTGGCTGGCGGTGGCGGCTTGGCGGCAGGGTGATGGGCACCCATGGGTGACATGGCCTCGGCTGTGCTGTTTGGGGCCAGGAGAACGCCGGGCTGCAGGAGCGGCTGTCCCAGCTTCAGCAGGAGGTGGAGGAGACGCGGGCCAAGCTGGGGGAGCTGGACCTGGAGGTACAGCAGAAGACGAACCGCTTGGCCGAGGTGGAGCTGCGGCTCAAGGACTCCCTGGCAGAGAAAGCCGAGGAGCAGGAGAGGCTTAGCCGCCGGCTGAGGGACAGCCAGGAGACCATCGCCAGCCTCAAGTCCCAGCCCCAGCAGATAAAGGTGAGCACTGAGTGGCTCTCCATAGAATCAGACTCACAGCATTTTTTGGATTGGAAGGGACCTTAAAGCTCATCCACTTCCAACCCCTGCCATGGGCAGGGACACCTTCCACCAGACCAGGTTGCTCCAACCTGGCCTTGAACACTGCCAGGGATGGGGC
>JANRGW010003915.1:0-49071 GCA_024733675.1 Psilopsiagon aymara | reverse complement strand
CCGATCGCGACGCCGGCCGAGGTAGACCGCGGCCCCCTGGGGTGGGGGGAGACCGGTGAGTGGCCGCCGCCCTCCGGCAGGCCGCGGGGAGCTGCCTGCCCCGGGAGGGGCTGGGGGGCTCCGGCTGCCCCGGCGGGCTGTCTCGGCGGTGTGACAGGACCCGGAGGTGACGGGGCGGACGCGAGTCGCGGCCGTTCGCAGCCGGCCCCGGGCCCGCTGCCTGCGCGGCGGCTCGGCCGGACCCCCAGGGCAGAGCTGGGGCTGGGGGCGCTGCCGTCGGTGCTTCCTCGGCTCGGTGGGGCGGGGGCACGGCGACGAACCCGGGTGCCTGGAGGTCGGTGCCAGGCTTGTTCCTCCTACCGTGTTTGTGGAGGCTGGGGTAAGTCACCGAGCATAGGTGTTGGTGCCCCTTCCCCTGCGCCAGGCGTGGGTCCCTCGGACCTGTCTCGTAGCTGATCCCGTGGATCTGTCAGTATATCCCGTCCGCTCTACGCGAGGCCCGAGGAGTGCGTGTGTTAAATTCCTCGGTGATGGAAGCAGTAGGAGATTGCAGTGGGTTTGGCGACTGTTGCCCGGTGGCCTGTCTACCTGTAGTCGCTGGAGTCGACTCGCCAGTCCCGCAGCTGTGGGTTCTTCGCCGCCTGACGGCTCGGCTCGGTTGCCTCCTGAAGGCTTTGTGGTGCAGCCGGAGTTCCTGAGGCAACCCTCCCTGGTGCCGCTCCTTCGCGGGCTGTCTCTGACAGCTGCATGTGCATCTCTGCTGCTGTCAAAAGGAGGATGAACGGCTCCTCTCAATAGCGAGTGTACAGCCGGGAACGGTAAGGTGGCTTTCCAAGATCCGCATTTTGCGCCTGGGGAGGCAGGGGAATCGGTTTGCATCTTTAATTGCTGAGGTTTCTGTTACTCCAGTGCCTCAATTATAACAGCGTTGGAAAGATTTTAGTACTTGAAAATAACGGTGAGGAAACAAGTGGGTGTGTTTTCTTCCTTCTGAAGCAAATATGCTTACAGCAATCTTGTAACTATTTTCCTAGTTTCTGAGGTAGAAAGGGTCAACTGCAGAAAGCGATCATCTTTCTAAAAATTTTGAATGTAATCTCTTTACAAAATTCATTCAGTCTTCATGTAGATTGTTTGGGTTTTTTTTTCCAAAATGCTGTTCCTCAGTCATTCAAAATGAAACTACATTTTAATTTTTCTTAATACATGAGTATTAAAGTACCTGTCCCGCCTGTTTACTGTATCTTTTCTTTCATCAAAAAGGCTTGTAAATGGGACCAACCAATAGTAAATACACAAGCTGCTGCTAAGTTTGTAGGGGTAAACAGAAAGTCTGGTTGTTGTAATTGACTGTTAATACTGGCCAGCGGTCTCTGTACATGATCTTGTGGAAGGCCAAGGTTAAACTCTGCCCTCAAAACAATGTATGTTTTGTATGCTGTAGGAACATGCAGATGTAAATAGCTATTTGTAGAGTCAGAAGCTATAGACTCCTCATCTGAATGTTCTAAAGCACAGTTGCCTGCTTAGGAGAAAATCTTTACTACTGGGTTTTGTGGTTTTGTATTTCTCATGACCATTTATGGGTTTTTTTTATGCCTGCTTGTAGAAATGGCGTATGTGAAATAACCCAGTAAAATACAGTGGTTATAGATTAATATGCTCTTTTTATCCCATATTGTCTCCCACACTGCTCGTTTACATTGTCTGTCTGCACAAAAGCTGTGGTGTATGGTGCCATGTAGACTTCAGACCTGTAAAAGTAGTGCGCTGGGAGGCTGTCTAGAGCAGAAAGAAATACCACAGAGGTCCTAAGGATAGCTGATTTGTTTTGTTATTCCCTGCAAGGCCCCTTTAGGGGGGACACAGGAGTGTCAGTAAACTAACTTAGCTGTAGTTGGGATTCTGCAAAACCAGAGCTGAAGTTAGGGGCCATTGCTAAGGGTGTATTAGGAAGGTGATCTTTGCATGGGGAGTTTATTAGAGAGTTGTTTTTGTCTTCAGATACTTGCTCTCGAGGATCCTTTTGGGAAACCAGTAGTAGGAAGAAGTGAACATTCATTGGATTTGTTTGGCAGAGCTTAAAGTTGAAAACAGTTCCTTAACAGTATGCAAGACTATGATGGTAAAGCTCAAACCTAATGTGATAGCTGCAGCCTGGGTGCTGCATATGAGTAAGACCCTTTTTCAAAATGAATTCATAACAAGGAGGGTGGAAACACCAAGAAGCATGTAGGTCAGTTAGCTTAGATGAATACGGAAGTGCTGTTTTCATGCTCGGATTCAATATTTAAAGCTGTTTCCAGCACAGAGCCAATTGTCTGTGTAGTTACACTTTGGCAGTTGGTGCAGGGAAACCTGGGGAAATACACTGTTGTTGAGAAAAACAAAGGGATTTTGGTGCATCTCTTTGTGACGTTCTATTTTTTAACCTTTGTCTTCAATTTTGTCCATAGTTCTGCTCTTGAAAGAGGGCAGAAAAGTAATTAAAAAGCAGCTACCTATATCCCCAATTAATAGACAGTTCTCTGAAGTTAGCTGTCTTCAGTAAAAGATGTCCAAAGGCGTACAATATGCAAATGACTGCAAAGAAAAGCCCAAAATAAATATTTCTAAGCTTGCGTAGCTTCCTTGTTCTCAGTAAGTTTACAGAACTCAGAGAATATTAACAGTTTCACTGTTTCCTTTAATACATTAAACATGGTTTGAAACTTTAATTTTTGGGTGTTGTCATACTTGGAAGACTCCAGACTAAAACAGTTGGTTTTGATAAATGTAGTAGCTGAGTTGATACTGACTGGAGCGCAGCATTAACTTTTACACTTAGTTGGTGAAGGTTCTGCTTGATCAGCCTTGAGAAATTAGGGTGTTTTGGAGGTGCTTGAAGAAATAAGGCATTTTATGGCATTTTCAAAATCAGTGCAAGAGCTTTCAGTCTGTGTTTTTTGGTTTTGTTAAGAGTTGCTATAGATAGATTTTAGGTAATGCGCTGTTGATGGGCTAAAGTAAAGCAGTGGTATACTCTGCCTGCAGTCTGTGTTTGTGTGTATATATATCTGTGGTAGTCTTGCACTGCAGTAGTAAATATGTTCCAAGCTTAGTTGAATCAAATACAGACTTGCAATTTTTGCATACTCCTGTGGTGTTATGTAGGGGACAGTCAACACACTCGAAACAGAACAGAAAATGATGCACTTTCAGGATGGGAGTGTTTTTAAGAGTTCGTGTATTGAAATATTGATAAAGCCCATGTAAGTTTTGTTTGCAATTTTTATTATTTTTTTTTTTATTGTGCTAGGAAGAGATCCCAGTTGTAATTATCAAATTATTTTTATCTGATTTTAATAACTTTGAATATTGTCAGATGGCCTGTGATGTGTATCTAATTGACCTTTACATTCAATGTGGTGGACATTGAGGTGAATAGTTCACTGGCATGAACAGCATATTGCACCTGCCTTTTTTTACCTCAGTTTGTTGGAAAAATGCAGAAAGGCTACTTATCTAAGGCCCAGACTTCATCTCCTTGGAAACATGATCTTTCACCAGATGTTGAGAAATGTAATTTCTTTTTTAATCCATTCAGCAGAAGAACGCAGATCAAAACAGCATCTTCAGGCTTTGTTAGTCTGGAATATTCATTAACTGAAAAAAAATAGCCTGACGTTTCAGTCTTTGTCCCAAAGAAGATTGAATTGATAGTTTTTCTTGCATTTGCTGTTATTTCAAGTTTGTTTTATCTGTTCCTAAAATTCCTATAGTACTTGTATAGTTTAATTCAAGAACGGGCTGATAATGTCATTATCATGTGTCCAGTGCAGGACTGTGTGTGTTCCTTGCCTCTTCCTTGTCTGCAAGGGTTCATCCCTTGTCTCTGTGTTCAGGTAATGTTTTCTCCTTTGCAGCTGCAAAAAGCTGTTTCTTAGCCAGTGCTCACAGGATTTGTAACCTTTTCAGTCTTTTGCCATTTGAGAAGCTGTTATTCAATGTCTCTGATGTCAGACACACTTCTAGGTCAGCTGCTGGTGTCAGAACAACTTGCGACCCTGAGTTGAAGCCATGCTGTAGTTTAGTAGGTTGGTCTTCTGTGGGAATGGTGCCAGAAGCCTACTTACAGAGCAAGAAATATTGTTGGCAGGATTTTAGAATGGTAAAATAACGAGCCATATTTCTTATGGTCTAAAATGTTGATGTTCTCTACTGACTTTCAAGAAACCCATTCATGTGAAAGTAAGCAGTGAGGAAGAGGGTTACAGTTTTCCTGTTTATTTTGGCAGTATTTTCCTTGGAAATGTTAGTAGGCTCTTTTTTACACAGGTACAAGGCAATTTTGAGGCACCTTTTGTAGATTTTGGTAGAAATTGCTAAATAATGCTGTACTGCAGAACAGTAATGAAGTGAGAAAGGAAAGTTACTTCCTAGGAAAAAAAAAAAGAAAATAAAACTAATAGACTTTTTTTGTTTGGTTGGTTTTGGGGTTTTTTGGAGTTTGTTTTGAGTTATGAATGGATTTGTCATTGTTATCTATGGATTTTTCTTGGAACATTATGAAATTTAGGACTTCTGTTCCAATTTGAAAACTAATAAAACTTTTATCCTTCATTTTTGATGTATTCATTATAGTTGTGAGTGACAGCAAGAGGAAAGGAGTTATGGCAGAGTATTTTTGGATTAAGCTGTATTTGGTCATTTCTTTCATAAATCCACATAAGAGTTTGATTTAAAATCTGGTTTTGATACTGATACCCAGAAGTCAGAAAAATAAGCAACCTTTTACTTTCTTCTCTAGAACTGTACTGGAGCTTTTCTAGTACAGTTCTAGCTTCTCTAGAACTCTGGAACTGTGTAACTGTACTAGAGCTTTTAGCTATTTTTTGTGCCACTGAAAAAGAGAAACAGAATCTTTTTGATAACAAGAAAGAGTAACTCAGCTGCATCTCTGACTCTGTTCCCTTTCTCCTTACTGGTCCATGTGTATCTGGGTTTCCAGCTGAACAAATATAGAAGTGTTTCAGATATGCAGATCTCTCAGGAGCTTATTCACCACCATCACTTGACTGTACCAGAGCTGGACACTTACACGTGCATGTTGTTGTCAAACTGATAATTTATTGAAAAATAGCAGAGACCCAGCAATGTCTCCAGTTCGGCTTGCCAGGAAGTCCAGAGGAAATGGAGTATAGGAAGGAAACTGGAAGGAAGATCTTCTTTTCCCCTGAGACAATACACCATTCAGACCTGAGTCCACTAATTTTCCCCTTTTGGGAAGTAAAGCTGTCTGTTTAAAAAAAAAACCCCTTATACATATATAATCTTGAATTACTGTTTAAGAATGATTTCCTGACTTGCATAGATCTCATCTTGCTGTCAGTTTGTCTGCATGTTCTGTTTTCTGGAAGCAGAACTCCCTAAAACCTACTTGGGCTTCCCTTTAGAGAAATATTGATGCCTTAGTTTGGTTTTGGTATTCTTATCTAAGAGGCATGTGAGAACTGTTCTTGTGTTCTGTGACATGAAAATCTATTTTCTGTATGACAGTGATGTGGGCCTTTGTTAAAAAATAAAAAAAGATTTAGTAAAACTCGATCTTAATTTGGAATATAAATGGAAAATAGGAAGAAGTTTAAGTTAGCAGATAAGAGACTTTGTATGTTCTGCTTAAAATTGATTACTGACTTTTTCTTTCCCTACAGCAGATAAACACTAGTCAGGACCAATTAGTTGCGCATCTCAGAAAGAAGCAGGATGAAAAAAAATCCTCCATGTAATAAAAAAATCCAGGAAAAAGTGCCTACTGATACCTCATTAGAGACCTTGATTGTATTGTAGCATAGCGACAGCCTTTTGTCTCTAGGTGAACTGGCCATTCAACTTTACAAGACTTTAGAAATACCTTTAAATACATAGGTTAGTCTAAGGGAGTTGTGGGTGCTTTTTAGGCAAAATTAATATGCCTTTTATAACAGGATTTGCTCAGTCAAGTAGGTAACCCTCCATGGATTCATTTTTGATGTGCTGTAAAATTTGTGTGTAATCTACTTCCTTAACATGGCTTTCAGATGTGTACTTCTTATTTTTTAAAACAAGCATTTTGTCAATCAACAAATTTGGCTTACAGTTTAAGGATATTTCTGTGGCTTGTAGTTCCCTGTAGCCCTAAACATATGGGAATAACGGCGTTCCTTGACAAACCTGGAAAAGTACTGGTTTCTGGTTTTTGTCAATGAAGCCTTTTGTTTGTTTTTTTTTCTGCTGTTTGTTTTGTTCTTTGTGGGTTTTTTTGGTGACCAAAAAAAATGGTCTCTTAGCTGGTCTTTGACTACTTACACAACTTGAAGTTGCTTATGTGTGGCTTTCTGTTATCCTTTTGTCTTGGTTCTGTAAATGCTTTATTTGCTTTTAGTGTGTGTGTTTGCTTTTAGTGCGTGTGGCAATGGCAAAGTTTTGGAATGATGCTGTGTTGGCAACCAGGTCAGAAGATGAGATTGGTGTGAGTTCTCAGGTTTGTCTGTAGGAGTGGTTGCTGAGTAGATTTTGGAGACTTTTGGAAAGCACAAAAAAGAACTTTCCTGGCCTTCCTGCAGGAACCTTGATGGACTAGCAGGTTTCTACTTAAAGAAAAAACATTAGGAATAAAGACGGTTAACTTTAATTGCCCCTTCTAGCAAAACTAATTGCATGTTATAGTGAAGTGCCATAATTTTCCACGTTCAAATACAACACTGCATATCCCCTTTAACACCTCCCTATGGTGTAATTTGGCTAGTCTTTGTTTGGCAACAGCACAGAAGTTTCTCTTCAGTCATTCTTTATGGTGTAGTTCTGTATTTTCCATGCATCCTTCCAAAAGTGTACTCATCAGAATAATTTCCACATGTGAGCTAATCATTGTCTTCCACTCTTAAAAGGGGCAGTCAGTTCCTGCTGGCTTCCTGTACTGTGTTATGCTTATCTTTCTGGTTTTCGCATTCCTGCTTTTCAGCCTGTAAACATCAGTCATTTATGTGCCATTCTAATACAGAACAATGTTGTCTTAAACCTAGCTTGCCTGGATGTTGAATAGCCTTCACACAAGTTCTGTCTTGACTATGCTCCTTGTATTGGAGATTGATTTAACTCAGCTCTTGATTAAAAAAGCCTTTTATAAAAGGAGTAAATTTATTCAAAGCAGCAGCTCTCAATGTAAATACCACTTGACAGACAGTTTCTTGAATAATTCTGTTACACTGGAGGCTTTGTAGGCTTATTCTTAGTGTAGTAGCCCTGTAGAAGTTAACCTGTGTGTTCTCATGTTCAGGTGTGTGTTTGCTTAGGCAAGTTATATATACAGTCGCTGTTGAGCTCATCATCTCTCCCCCTCTGTACAATGCTGGTACTTGTTTAACTCCCTGACTCACCTTGCTGTCATTTATGCAGATTTGTAGCTTTGTTTAAAAAAAACCATTTTTTTGGTAGGATTAGTTTTAATCTCTTTTGGATCTCTGAGCAGTTCACTGTGGGGTTAGGTGAGTGCTAGGGTTGTATGGGAGTGCACAGCTGACAGGTGAAGCTAGGAAGTTAACAACTCCTGCAGTAATTCTTCAGTTATAAAGGGTTAATGTTTAGATTTACAACTTCTCATCCTAAAAAAAAAAAGAATAGTGTCACACGACTCTCCCAAAGAGAGGTCTGTGCTGCAGTGTAAAGATCCACGTAGTCCCAGATTAAATAAACTAGCTAACTGATTCATACAGTTACTGTTTATGGTGTGGTGTTGGTCAGTAATGTTGTTGCTGGCAATATCCTCTTGGCTTTGGTCCCTGCTGTTACATGAGTGAGGATCTGTACCTGTTACATGGTGACAGAGGAGACTCTTGCTGGTGAGATAGCCAAGTAGTGCATGTTGGTCTATTATCGCTCCAACAGTCTGTGGCTTGCTAACAGCTTTCTTAAGAAATGTATATACCACTTCTAAGTAGTTGCCAAACAGTTGTTTATCTGTGTATCATACAAGATGAAGGTTTTAGGTGACTGAGGGTGGGAGGATTTTATTGACTGACAGTTCCAGTGCAGTGTTACAGAGATGTGGATAAATGAATTTTTGGCTTGGGAAACAAGGATACCAAGCTGAATTCAAAGGTAGTTTGATCCATGTGTTAATTATGTCACAACTTTAATACTTTCCCAGGCTTCATGAAGTGTTAGTAGAAAACTGAAAAGAGTTTAAGGAATGAACTGTGTTTTGCAAACATAACCTTACAGTGTGAGATCCAAGAAATACAACTGAACTTAAAGGAAGAAAAAGCAATTCACTGGGTTCATCTTTCAGTTAATGACCTGATAAGGTTACCTGGTAGGAGAAAATGAAATGAGATTTAGTAGCTGATAGGTGGCCAACTCAAATTCAGACTAGAAAAGTTGGAAGTTTTGAGCAAGAGAAACTAAGCTCTGGAACAGAAAAGATAGGAGGCGGGTATATTCTTGTAACAGATAAGTTCATCCAGGATATCTTTCTAAAATAAACTTTGGCCTGAATTACAGCATATTGGTTTGTTGCGTAAAATAGTAGATGAGGTTGCTTTCTATTGCAGAAAAGATACAAATATGGGATTGTATGAGGGAACAAATCTGAATGAATCTGGTATCTCTATTAAGATAAAACTTTCGCACTTATCTCTATGCTACAATGTGCTTAAGTAGAAGGAAGACGAAAGGCATACAGCTTTAACCAGTCTGCGAAGGAGAGGCAGGGCCAGAGGGACTTGTAGCAGAGAGAGGGCACAGACCTGTAAAAGGCTCTTGCAACCTTTCTTCAAAACAATTTAAAAGGTTAAAAATACTACTGGGGATTCCCATATTGTTATTCTGTAAGGCATAGATAAAATGCAATACCTAAGAGATTTGTGCAGCAAAACAAACCTCACTTTTGGTCTGTAATCTTGCTAATTAAAAGGAATAAAAGGCAACATTTCTGTATTTTTGAAATAAGAATATCAGGTTTTTCAAGAGCAGAAGTTCAAGCGCTGGTACTTGATGGAGGCAGAGAGGGGGAGAAACTTGAGGAGCTATATCCCTATTCAGGAAGACAAAGATGGAGTGATTTAACACAAAGGCCATGGAAAAGACCTGAAAGATAATGTCCAACCTTTACCCCAGGACTGCCAAGGCCACCACTAAACCATGTCACTTAAGGGCCTCATTTACACGGTTTTTGAATGCTCCCAAGGATGGTGAGTGATGGAGGCAAAAACTCGTACAGAAGGGGTATGTATTTCTCTATTAGTAAGAGCAAAATAGTGTGTGAGACTCTAGACCATGATCTGAAGTGAATGCTGAAAAAAAAAAAAGGGGAGGAAAAATGCCAGAAATATTTGTACCTAATGATTAGCATATGATCCCCTGAAATATGTGATGCTTTCCTTTCTGTTCCAGTCTGAGCATGTTTGTCTGATTGAGATTTTCCCCATGTGTTATCAGTAACAGTTTCCCTACTTTGCTGACTTCTTTGGCCTCTTTTAAAGGGAATCGTGAGCTCTATTTGTTGCTCTGACATTGAATTTCATACTATAGGCAAGACTTCAGGTGAGTGGAGAACTGAAGGGCTTACCAAGGTGAAGCATGGAACTGCCATTCTGAGTGTTTGGTTTAGGTGATTTGTGCCTGCCAACTTTTATGTGGTTCCCTGCTCAGTGCTGTTGTTTCTAAGCACTGCATAGAAATCTAGTTACTTAAAATGGATTTGAAATTCCACTTATGAAAGCAGATACCGAGCATGTGAATCTTGTTTCCTATATTAGAGGATTTTTTCTAATAAGCTAAGCTTTTACATTTGCCTTGCTAAATTAGTGCATGTGTACTGACTGAATTTAAATCTTTCATGTGGTGTTATGGTCAGTGATGTTATGGTGATAACTGCCGATTCATTGACTTAAAGCAGAGGTAAGCTACAGGTGTCTTTTGAGGATGTTGTACACTGTCACTGTGGGTATTCCATGTATCTCATACTTGGAAGCTGAAGTTTTCTCTGGATACTAAGAGATAATGTTGTTTTCATAGTACTTAAAGAAGGCAAGAGTGACTGTTGCATGCCATAATGAAGACCCAGTCCTTGTAGAGTCTCATCTCAAGCAGTGGCTGTGAGTGGCTGCCTGGTGAAAAGGAAGATTAGGGCAACCATGTGTCCTCTGATACTGGCCTGCAGCTATTTTCAGCTCAGGGACTTCACAAGCCAGATGTGGTTGGTAACCCTCAGGGCCAATTAACGGAATTCCTTTCCATGAACTGGTCCTGCCTCTCTTTGGAAACCACATGAACCTCTAGCCTTCCCAATATTTGGCAGAGTTTCCACAGCCTGCTGCCTCAAGTGTGAAGAGTTGTGTTGGTTTCAACCTGTCAGCCAAGCTTTATTTGATGTCCCTGTGACATTTGATGATTTTCTAAACCTTGGTCTCCTCAATTTTCTAAGCTGAAGAATAGTAGCTAATTTCATTATTCCTTATGCAGAACTCATTGCCTGTCTTGTTCCTCTGAGTAAAACTAGGAAGTTTTCCATTTTCTAATAAATCCTACTGCTGTGGATGTGCTGGATGATATCCAGGTTGTCCTCCTTACTGTTCAGGAGCTGTAAATAATGATGAGGGTTTGTAAGTGGTAACCAAGGGACTGCACTGTTACTATTTGGCGCAAGTCTGCTACTTGCGGAAATAAGATCATCTAAACCAACTTAAACTTTTCTGTGGAGGAATGTGAGCTGTCTAATGATCCTTCCTAGGTCCTTTGGGATCAGACTGCGTAGGTCGTGGAATGTTCTCTTTTGGAATAAAACAATGGGTTGGAAGAACTTCTGCTTGCAACTGTTAGTCAGATGTCCCTGTGCTCTGTACTGCATCTACTCTCCATTTGGATGGGGATGGGGTTGTTGCATGGGTGGATCTGTGATCCAAGCAAAAGCAATAATTAAGAAATACAGCCTCCAGTTTTACCAATAGCACTTTTGTGGTGTGTGTGGCTGTGTTTTATTGTGTGGTTTGATGTTTTGTGTTTCTGAACAAGTTTTCTTTTTTGCCCATGTTTGGTCTTGGCAGGACTTTTTGTCTGTGTGTTTCAGGGTTTTTTTTGTATGTGTGGATGATGCTGTTATTCCTCACTAGTTGTATTTCCTTTTTGCAACAGTCAAAGATGCCTGCGTAGTATAGAATTGCTGGTGTTTCCTGAATCATTTCTCTGCCTTCATTAAGGCCTGTCATGATTTGGTAATGTGAGCCTTTGTTCTAAATGCAACAGCAATTTTAAAGCACTTTTTCACAGCTGTAATGTAAAAGTAGTAATGTCAAAGCATTCAAACTTGACTGTTGATTTAAATTAGAAATCATAGGTTTAAAAGCCTGTCTGGAAAAACGCAGGTCTGAGGCTTGCATACAGATGTATCTCTGGCAGCTGAATGTCACAGGTTTGGAAATTTGGTGGTTCTAACATCAGCATTAATGTATAGATACACAAAAATTTAATATCTTTTATCAGCCGTTTCTGGAAAGGGCTTTCCTATTGCCGTAGGCCTTCTCAAGAAAATAAGGCATATATTCCCCCTGAAGCAATTAATAGAGTGGATAGGAATACTCCTCTACTGTGCCTGTATATTCGTAACATGTCATTCACAAAATGACACCCTGATGAATTTGACATGCTGTACAGACAGGAGTGTGTAAGGTGTGCTGGAGAACTGAAAGTGAAATCTGGGGGAAGGGTGACAAGGAAGAGAAGAAAAAAGGGCGTGAAGCTACATCTTTGATGGCACTAAGGTATTTTATCAGCTGTTCTGTGGAACTTTACTGTGAGATTTCCAACAACCTCTCATGCTCACCCTGAGCTAGACAAATACAACTTTTTCCAACCCATAAAGCTGTTACTGAGGTACTTACCACTCTGGACATGAATGTGAAAGACAGGAAATATTCTGCGTGGGTTTTCCCTAAATTATCACTTGATTTGCTCCACCAGTTGTGTCTTTGACTGCTGTGATTTATAAAGCCTCAGAAGCAAAAATTTCTCAGGTGTTGGCTTTAGTGAAGTGCACATTGTAGGGTGCTTGAGACTCACCTTGGAGATGTGTCACCATTGCACAGAAATTCCACTTTATCCAAGTAAGACAGAAGGAAGCATAAAAAGTAGCTAGTGCTGTGGCAGAAGCAGCCAAGAGGCTATCACTTACACATTCAGTGTATGCTATGATGACACATCTAACTTTTCTTCTAATGTCCTGTTAAAAGATGACTTTTAGTAATGCTCTTGGTTGAGTGTTGAATGAGTTGTCTTCAGCTGTAGCATTCTGCTCAAAAAGCACATTATCAGTATTAGTGCTGGCCATAGCAGGGTGTTGGGAACTTGCCCTACTTCTCAGTGTTTGCTGTTGCTGCAGTTCCGAACTACTTCATGTGAATCTCTCTGAGGAGCGAAGCATCGGATAATGCCACAGTATGAGCTGTCAGAACTCTGAAATGCTGCCTTCTCAGTGTTAGCAGCTGATCGCTCATTTAAAAAACCTAGGATTTCAGGAATGGGGGAGGCTATTATATCTGAACCATTGAACAAGATTGAAAATGGCGTGTGTGCCTTTTTTTGATGTTTGTGTCTCTGCATGTTTTACAGAGAACATGCAGGAGCTAAATTGTTGCAGTGTCTCAGTTTTCACTGTTTGATTTGGATTTAACTGGCAAATAATGTGTGCCTTCAGGAAACCCAAACTGCGGAGCTTATTTATGTTTGTGTTTCTTGTTTCTCCACATATACCAAAAGGATTGTGGGTGCAGAGACAGGTAGCTGAGGCTATATGCATGAGTGTTTTTGTGGAGGAATTATTTTCTTAAAACTGGACATTTGTAAAGAATTCTAAGTTGCTCAATTCCCACACATAAACTTTGCTAACTTAACGCATAGAGTAGCTGCACCATCATTGTATGCTCTTCTGCAGCCTTTTTTTAAGGAGACTACCTACTCATATGCTTAACAAAATGCTGTGATGCCTTCCTATCCAAAAAAACTGTGATGTAGTGGGAGAATGGAACTTAAGTAGAGCCTCTGATATAGTACTGAAATAGTCTGAAGGAAGAAATATTAATGTTCATGTGGGTGTCATGCATATGCATTTGGCATCTAATTTTGTGTAAAGTTAAGTCCAAAAAAGCTTTTAAGAAACCAGTGGGGAAAAATGAACCTGTCAGGAATACGTGTGCTAGAGGAAACAGTAGAGCGGCAGCCGAGTGGGGAATACCCCAGCTTGGTTCCAGACAGGCTGAGAATATCTTCCTTTTCCTAAGGTTTATTTTAGGATTGAAGTGAAACTGACAGCCTGTTGACTTTTCTTTGTCATGCTGGCAGAGTGCTGAGAGCAGGGACGACTTCTTCCAGCCAGAGATGGAATTTAACAGGACCAGAGGGAGTGTGCAAAAACTGGAAATCGAAGTATAAGGTATAAATAGAACCACCTGTGTCTACACTTCTTTTTGTGATATTCTGCCCTTTCGTTTCTATGCTTTTGTTCACTGAAGATACAGAGTCTTTAGTCATAGTTTGTTTGGCAGTTGATCTCCCAACGGAAGGTTTCACAAATGCCAAATGCGTTTGGGTTTGGTGTAGTAATAATGTGACTGGAAAATAGAATCAACTGTAGTTTAGAGCTACAAAATCAGAATCGACTAGACATGTCACCTTAATAAATGCACTTAACAGACTAAAAGTGAGTTGTGGTTCAAACTGTTAAATTGAAAAAATGGCTAACACCCCTGAATAGGTAAACTTTAAAAATCAAGTGTGGAAATATTACTTGTGTAGTATTAGTCATGCCCGAGTCTGAATGTATTGTCTAGATTTGATGCCTACAAGGCTCCAGTATGAGGAGGGGAGAAGAAAATGAAAACTTTACAAAACCGCAGAAGGGTTTGGTGACTGGGAGGTGGAATAAGTACTGAAGTACTAAAATAGTGCTTTGCCAGTTCGAAGAGTGGCTTGAGTTAAAGCTTCTCTTCATGTGAAGATTTTAAGTGCAAACATTCTATTGCAAGTTATATTAAAGCACAAGCTGAAGTTAAAAGCTTGAAGAAAAAATCATAGAATGAGTTGCTTGGTGTGTCAAATGACCACTTGGACTGGTTAAGTATTAGTGTAGGATACAAACAATTGGCATACAGAGGAATTGTTTTGCTAGGCTGGTATTTCAGATGGGCACCTTCTAGAACTGCTTGTGAGATGATTTTGCTTTCCTGCCATTGAAAGCCAACTTTGGCGTTTTAGAACTACAGGAAGAATCTCTGCCAAATTGTGAGGATACAGAAGCTTCGCTTAGCTGCAGTAAGGAAATTAAACTTGCCTAGAGCATATTACAGTGATAATAATACTTAGAATGAACAGCTGGACTTTGGGACATCAATTTGTAAGCTCTAAATTAGAAGATGTATATTTAACTGCATGAAACTTAGCTTGTTTAGTTTGAGTAATTGAGTGACATATCCTTAAAATTTGTACCTAAAGCATCTGCCTGCTATAAACTAGTGTTCATATTTAGGAGTCAGATGAAATCTTGAAACAGAAAGCTGTTATCTTTTGGACTGCAAGTGCAAGAAATGGGCATTCCCAGCTGTGAGTTAAAGATGTGCTGACTTGTAAATTCTCACTGTCTGTGTAAGCATGAGGAGTGAATTAAGTAGCTTCTTATTTTGCATGTATCGCCTGCTCTAGAAATTTCAGTCCAGGTTGTATACAGTCCTCTTAAGGAGAAATTCCTAATTTTCTAAAAATTTTTGCTTTGAAGTTGATTGTACAGTGCAGCACATGATAAGACATCTTATTTTGCTGGCAGATCAGAAGCAATGTGTACAGCTTGGGCGACTTCACAAAGCCACTACCTCAATTGAGAGAGTTTTTGTTGTTTTGTGGTTTGAGGTTTTTTTGATAGGCTTGGGGTTTTGTTGTTGGATGAGGTTTTTGTGTGTGTGTAGTTTGTCGGTTGGGTTGGGTTTTTTTAAGGTTTCTGATCAAAGCAGGCCGGAAGTACATAGCTACTAAAGTCAGCATTAACTTTGATTAGGTTTTTTTTTAAGCATATTAATGCTGGGTAATTGATTTACCCACCTGGTAGGGTGGATTTCCCTCTTGTCTTTCACCCCATTCATCTCCCATTTCCCCCTCCAAATCCTGTGGATGGCTTAGGGCTGATAAACCAAGATTGTGTTTGGTGGTTGTGAAACAGTTCGTCCCTCACACATTGGAAGCTGGGCCTGGCTTGGAAACTCAGTTTAAGAACTTCAGCTAAGTTTATATTTCAGTAGTTGAGAGAGCAGATTGTTGTTTACTTTAACTGTGAATGAATTTGTCAGTACTAAAAGAATAGATGATTTTGGTGTTGAGTGGAATTAGATATTTGGCCCAAAGGACTTAGTTTTTGTTGTCTATTAATTTTAAGACTTCCCACCCTCCCCAGTGCTGAAAATATAATACTTTGTTCCTTCCCACACATGCACAGTCTTCTGAAGGACTAGAATAAATGAATATTAAGTACTATGGTTTAACGTACATTTGTGAACCTTACCAGCATTTAACATTGGTTGGACCCTTTTTTAAAATGCAAATGCTAATTATTTTGTTCTGTAACTTACTCCACAGAAATGCCTGTGGGATTGTCTTACGGTAAGTTTGTTGACTTGCGTGGGTTGGTTTTTAATCAGTAAACCACTTACGATACTGCATTTAGTCCTTTTTATACAAGCAGCTGTTCTCAAAATAACTGATTTTTATTCCATTTTGCTTGTATCTGTTTCCAGTGAAAGCAAACTATATGTTTTTGATCAGCAGGACCTGCTGTCATAAGGCATCCAAAGTCATGGAGTCTGCTAACTGAGAGTGGATCTTGCGTTGATAGTTATATCTGGGTGTAATTTTTAGTGTAGTTTTTCTTCCTCTGTAGGAGATTGGCTGTTATCTTGCATATTTTGTATTAGCACTATACTTTTATTGTAAAAGGCTCCTTGAAATATCCATCTTCTTGACATTCAAGATGAAATCTGAAGATACGATTTATATACCTGTTGGGGGTATTGGTGTTTCTGTAAAATGTTGTAAGGCACCCAGTAAAATGTTTACACAGCTCTGAGACAGAATTCACTGGTTCCTGCTCTTAGTAGAGACATCTGAACTGGTCAGCCTCATTCCAGCCACTGTGTCTAAGCTTAGGAATGACTTTAGTACTGGTATTTCTGCTCAGTATCTAGTGATATGAAGACCAGTACTTGTTGGCTCCAGAAGGCTGTGGAGAGTATACAGTTTGCTTCATGTGCAGGTAATAGCCGTATTTGGTAGGTGTGCTGCAGAAGTCCCTTGAAACCTGATCGTCCAAGAAAAGCGTGTCCATTTTGTTTTCCCTACAGAAGTGGTTTCTGGAAGCCTGAGGTGTATGTGAACTGAAGGACTGATTATTGAAGCAAGCCAAGTTCCTTTGGTAACAGCAGCAAATTAGTACTGATTTTCGAGAGTGTGCATCATCACCTTTTAACAAGGGCTTGATTAGTTCCGTTGTTTCCTTTTGAGGGCTGCCCAAAATGAAACAACCGAAAAAGCCAACATAAGCTTACCTCAAAGAGTAAGAGCTCAAAGAATCTAATCTTGGCTGATGAGAAGCTTATACTAGATCAAGCTTTCAGTAATGATTGCAAACTAACAAGCTTTATTGAAACACTCTCTTAGCTGAGTTTCACTGAATAGGTAGAGAGGCAAATGGTCTTAAGATATGAGAGAAATGAAGTACTGTGTCTGAGAGTCAGCTGGTTACTCAGGGTGCTCTTCGGGTGACGGTACAGTCTCCAGACCCAGTGGCTATTCTGTAGAGTTGTACATTAGACTTTTAGTTCTATTGCTAGAGGTATGTACCAGTCCTCTACTAGACAGTGAAATAACTTCATCCATAGCACAGACAGATCCCTTTCAGTCTAAACAGGTTTGATTCCTGGAAGTGGCATGGGTTGGTTTTGGTTTTATTCCAGTTTTTGTGGTCTGGCTCCATCCATAAGGCCTTCTCATGGGACAGCACCAGCCTTGAAGAAAACATTTATCTGCTTCACTGGGAGAAGACCTTGAGCTAGGAATTTGAGGGTTATTGAATCTGTTTGGGTCTCTTTCAAGAGCCAGCCTCTTGTCCTGTCTTTCCATGATGTTTGAAGCTTCATACTTTAGAGATGCAGACGATACAAAACAGGGAGGAGTGATTGATATGGTGCATAGATGTGCTACCAATCAGAGGGATCTCCACAGACCACTAAAAAGGGTTGACAAGAGCCTTGTCAAATACCTGTTGAAGTTCATTGAAGAGGAATGTCAAGTCCTGCATGTGGAGAGGAAAACCCCATGCCCCAGTACAGATGAGGGGCTGACCAGCTGGAAAAGAGCTTGGCAGATGGTCCGTGAGCCAGCAGTGGTGCTCTTGCAGCAAAGGCCCACAGCCTCCTGGATTGTGCTGGGAGTAGTGTTGCCAGCAGGCTGAGGAAAGCGATCATTCCTGTTAACTGAGCACTAGTGAGACACTTCTGTGTTCTTGGGCCTAGTTCTAAGCCCTTCCATGCAAGAGAAAGTGATTTTAATTACAACTTATTCCAGGGTTGGAGCAACAGAGAAGCCCTTTGTTAAAATAGCTGGAAGTTAAAGTTTTAAGTACTTCCCCTTTTAAGCAAGAAGAGATGGGATCTGAGGCCTCTCTTGAACTAGAAGTCTGAAGTGTTCTCTGAAAAAAGTAGAATTCAGAATATTGCCCTGTGGCTCCATTGCCACTAGGACAGTCTGGAAAACTCCTGTGGGGTCATGCCACGATACAGCTTGTTCTGTCTTAGAGATGCTAGCGATGAACAGAATTGTTTGGCAGGGGAATGCATGTGAACAGTATATTGATCTGTTGAGAAACTGCCTTTATGGTAACTTCCTAGAGCTGAAAGATGTTCTTTGTGCTTGTGGAGTTTTATTTCTGCTTATTGGAGACACCCGTATGTCAAAATGATTCATCTTGTAGCTTTGTGGCTGGTTTAGATTCATGGCTGCTTCCCTCCAGCTACTTTTTTCTTCAGGAAAATGGGGCGCAGCTATGCAACAGTAAGTATCTTGAGCAGTTCAAGTGCCTCCGCCTTCACCGGAGCAAGGGATACTTGTGCCCTGTTGTGAGGGCCTGGGTAGCAGCAGCTGCTAATGGGAGAGGTTCAGGAGGATTGCTGTTGCTCTGTGTGTGTGTGTGTGTGTGCAGTTAAGGATTGAGTTGAAACATAACCTACTGATGTCATTAAGAGCTTGGGTTGGGAAGAGTTCCAAAGCTCAGATGTGGATCATAGGCTGTCAGGAGTTGGCGAACATGCTGATGAATGAGTGGTATAAGGATGACCTCCACAAGCAAACGGGCAAAATCTCTTCTTTGCTCCAGAAGGTGCCGGTGAGATGCGCCTGGATGTGAGAGGAAGCCACAGGGCTTTTTACCTTCTTTACTTGCGGGTAATATTAGGGAGTTCAAGGAGCACAAGTGTGCCATTGAAACAAAACAATACCAATGTATTAGGCAAATACGAAGTATTCTGACAGCTGCTCCTAAAGTATTGAAGGAAAAGGAAAACACACTGCTTTATTTTAAAGATCTTCCTTCAATTCCTTCAGAGTATTTCGTGATAAAGACTCTGATGTATGAACTGCTTATTACTTGCTGTAGCCATATCCAGCTGTGCCAGTATGTGTATTGAAATCATCATGGGGATGCTTGTAGTCCTTTGCGGAGCAGAAATCTCCCACCATTACTGCACATCTGGAGTATACATACACCTCTTGAGGAAGATAAATAAATCCTATTCTGTTTCTTACTAGTTTGTACTGTGACAGTTTAACTTTGGAGATGGTATATTGCTGTGAAGGGAAGCAGATGATTTCCTTTTTGTAGCAGTTTTTGGTTGTTATTACTCACAGTGACAATGAATATCTTTTCAAGTACTTCTTAAGGAAACCACAGCACAGTTTTCCTCTGTCACTGCAAAATAGTGCTTTTAAGATATGAGGCACTTCTGATTCATAAAGCTGTAAACTGCGTATCTTCTAGAGTGAGTATGTCTGTGTGTTGGATATAGTTGACTCCTGCCTAAGGGTAACTGGAACTGGTGGTGTTTCTGTAAAGAGGTCTTGACTCCTGGATGGGTGCTTGGCAGATGTAGTTGACCTACTTTAGCTCTGACCTTGATTTGCTCAGAGGTGTTTATGTACTCGTGATCAGCTTTGCTGCATGATTAAGCCAGTCACGTGGCTTCCAACTTTTTTAATTTTTTTAAGGAATGAGCAGTAAGATTTGTTTTTACTCTCTCATCAGCATTGTTAAAGGGGCCTGGAGAAAGACTGAATGCAAGGGAGGGGAATCCTGAAGGAAGCAGTCCCAAACAGGCTGTGGAGACACACTGTCATGCGACACAATGACAAAATATCATTTGATTCTTAAGTACAGGAGAACTTAATCAGAGAGGGGACTACATGGCATTTTTTCAAGCATGTCCTTGGAGTACTTTGGCAACAGGCTGGGCATTCGTAAAGGGAAGATTTGAACTTTGCTGATATACGTGGGTAACTTCTGTGTTCCCTCTCAATGAGAATGTTTTTGAGCCATTGAACAACTAGCAGCTGGAGGCTGAAAAGGTGGTAAAATACTCAGTTTTTCAGAACTGTAGGAGTCTTGCAACAAAACACTGGGCTGTTCGCTATTATAGTGGGGCATGCTGATATTTGCTCTCATCATTGCTTTGACATTTTCTTAACTCTAAACTTCATTTCAAGAGGCATGCTAAAATGTAGGGCTGTGGTTAGAACTGAGGTGAGCATTTGCGACATGGTAGAGAAAGAAAAGAAATCGAGAATTCCATATTCTGCTTAAATGGTCAAAAGATTTAAAATACTGTTTGTAGCTATCAAATATAGATACCTGGTTATAATTTAAAATAGCAGTACAGTTGAATGGATACTTGATTTCAAGATTTTTTTTTCTATGAAACAGCTTTGAAATTTTTGTTTTGAGATGAACAACAAAGCAGTTTTTATTTTCCCATTAAAATAAACCAGTGACTTGTGCAGTCTTCTGATCATTAAGTTAAGATGTTGACTGTTGCAGGTATTCTTAAAGAGAAAGGACTGTGTTAAACTTACAAACCCTTTTTTTTGTCCATTTTTTTATTTTAATTCCAGCTCATCACAATCTTGTATCTGAGGTCAGCATAAGTGGTCCATGAAATTACACTAAGTATTAAAATGTGAGTTCAACAAGTACACTTACATGTAGAGATGTTCAGGAATGTTTGAAAGTTAGTTGTGGGTGTTTGGGACAGAAATTTTAGAAACATACTTGTTTCTGGTATGTGCATTATGATGTGCTTGGGTTCCAAGGCTGAATCACAGATGCACAGTAACTGGCGTTAAAACCAGAGGTGGTGTAGGTACTTTGACGCAACAGACTTATCACTGGATTCATAGGCCTTAGCTATTTAGCTGTAACTGTCTTCTGCATGTCAGATGAGGTTGAATATAATGGTTTTGTATATGTATCAATCAAAGAGAAATGGTCAGGAACTGTGGTTTAACTGGTGGCTTATAAATTAAGCTGTAGTAATCTCATAAACCATAGTAACATAATCGCGTTTATTGTTGTTGGACTACTTTGAGTGAGAGAGACAAAGAAGGCAACTAGGAAAAGGCTGATGTAGGAAGAAAGTAAGGCCTGATCTACAAGTAACTGTATTGTGTGAATTAAAGCCTTGTAAAATAATCTGAGGTTATAGATTCAATTTATAATTTAACTAAAATTTAATGATTTAGCTTTTGTCAGTGACCATTTGGTGTCAGGTTGCCTCTTCACTCACCCTTACCAGTATTTCCACACATTTGCAAATAACCTGACAGCTCTTTCATTTTTGGGAAAGGATCACAGGGAAGGTGTTGGGTGAGATGGACAGTGGGCTGTCAGTAGCAGTTTGGAAGCTCTGCTTCTAGAACAGTGATGATCCTCTGTTGAAAAGTTGGAGGTGTTAAGGCAGTGACTTGCCTGACCTTAGATTTAAGAGCTGTGATCCTGACTATTATTGCTGTAACAGGACCAGTGATTTAGGTAATTTAAACTTCTGAAATAAATTAGGAATTTGCTATTCTTGCAGAACTTAAGAAAATTGTACCACTGACTTTGGATTTCGTGAGGTTTCTGTTGGCTTATAACTTTTGATGTGTTGATATATGTGATTCAGTGGAATTGGTTGTAATGTCGTGTTGACAGAATATTGGTTGTTTTACTTGCAAACTTCTAAGGGTGTTGTGGGAACTTGCTAATCTGTGTAGTTGAGAAATGCTGCAGTCATCACAGGTTGGAAAGACAGTCATGATGTTCACAGATGCTTTAATTGGAAAACAGTGTATCCCAAAGACCTTCAAAGCTTTTTGCAGGAGGCAGATTAAGAACAATTTTTAAATCTTACATAGTAAGTTCTGCTGGAAAACTTGTTTTGTGATGGCTGTGTGGAAAAAAGGACATCCATATGCAGACCTGCCACTAAGTTTGCAGTGTAGCTGGGAGACACAGTTGAGGATTTGAGTTATGGTACAGGGTGTGAATTTTATCTAAAACTTGAAGCCTGCAGAATAGAAGAGTGTTTAACCCCTTTCCTTTGAAAATGCCAACTGTGCTTGCAAGGGAAAATAAAATAGTAAGCCGAGCCCAAGCTGTCTTACAGCTATGTCCACCTTAAAAGTGGGGCAGCCAGGAGTGAAGGGTAAGACTTGTCTTTTGTACTGTAAAAGCAGTTTGACTCACTCTGGTAGCATCTGACAGTAAATGTGTGCAGATCTAACTGCTGTTTGTGAGACGAGGGCTTTTATGTAAAGACTGAAGAAGGATAGGCACAGCCAAAAAGGAAGTGATGCTAAAGAGATTCATTCCTTCTGGTCCAAAGTTTGGGTCATTTGAGATGCACATCCCAACATTTAACCCTTTTGATGATGGATAAAGCTTCTACACTTCTTTATAAAAAGAAATTTAAATTTGATCCTTGTGTAGGAAACATTTATTTGTTGTTGTGAACTGTATCTAAAACAATTATTCTAAACAAACTTGTTTTGAAAGGTGTTTTTTAAGCTTGCTGGTTTTCTTTCTACTCAGAATTTTGGAAGTACTTGACTAACAGAGTATGAGGCATGGAAGAGTTTTAAGGTGATCAGCTGCTTCAGGCTGAATATCATTTTTCCCCAGGAGGATCTAGGCTTCCAAGACAAACTTTCAGGTAAAAACTTTTCTGTTTGACTGTCAATCCCATTTAGTAATGAATCAACTTCTCACAGGGTTTCTTCCAGCTGTATAGTTATTTGCAGTTTAGAGGATTAAAATGTGTATGTTTTGGATGAAAAGGCTAATTAGATTCATTTGTACCTTTAACTAGTAATCTAGTAACCATCATTGGGTTATTTAGTTTTTTATTTATGGGGTCTGCTGTGGTGAAGGTGTTTATTTAACCTCTTATTTTAATGGAAATATTAATTCTTTTTCATGGAATACAGTGGAATTAGAACTCTCAAAGCTTATGAACTTTGATAATATGATCTTCAAATGGAGAGAGACACCAAAGTTAGTGTTCCCAGTCAGCAAAAAACAGACAGAACTTACCCCCTTTACTTATGTAATGTAGAAGCAGTTGGTTGGCCAGTTAACCTAAGAGTAAACCTGGTTTAGTTGAGGATCACATTAACAATTCTTTGAAAATAATTGAGTAATGAGTTTTGAGAATGGTTCTGGTTTTGTGTGCAATACTCAATACACCAGTAACTGGAAAAGGAGAAATTGCAAAAGGAAATAATAAAACTGTGATTTTTGCAGTTTTAAAGAATGCTGGGTTTGAGATCTGGGGGTTGGTTTTGGTTTGGTTTGGGTTTTTGTTATAAAAATGCAAGTTTCTGCTTTTCTCAGTGCAGTGGTGTTTTGGTTGGTGGTTTTCATTTACTTGTTTGTCTGTTTTCCTGGTGTTAGACAATCCAATGGCAGACCAAAGGATGGACATATCTTCTACAATTAGTGACTTTATGTCACCAGATCCCGCTGACTTGATCTCCAGTTCCCTTAGCACTTCAGGAATGGATTGTAATAGGAAAAGAAAGGGAAGCTCTACTGATTATCAGTAAGTTGTGTTTCTCTTAACTCTGCTAAAAAGAGGTAGTAACACAGCAATACGGGGGGGAGATGATAGTAATATTTACAGCTATTTTTAAATAACCTTTTCTTGACAACCTGTTGTACAGGTTTAATAAGGAAAAAAGCTACTGTGCACTAACAGCAAAGTCTGTTATTTATAATAAAAATAATCTCTTCATCTCGATGCAGCTAGAATTGGGAGCTATCAGATGGGTTAAGGCTGAGGAGAGAAAATTTTGGCTGATAAGTGGGAAAAGAAGACTAATACCAATGAAATGTGGAGTGTGAAGGTTGATTATGTTGACTATTTACATATGAAATAGAATGACAGAGCAATGGGAAAGAAGCTAATAAATTCATTAAAAAGCAGAACTGGGAATAGTTCATTTTCTTCACCATTTTTTTTTGCCTTTCTAATTACTTCATATCAGTGGGCTGCTAGCCTTTACCTGATGAAGCTATATTGGTCTCCTAGTTGAATGTGAATCTGCATAGTCCCTGGTTTGAGGCAGTATATCTGCCTTTCATTCAATCAACTGACTTAATCTTGTATTGGCCCACAACTGTAGGCTGTTATTACTGACAAGATAAAAACCTGTTTTCTTCTAAATCGGAAGTAGATTGATAGTTTTGTTTTAAGAAAGCTACTTCTCTTTAAGGGGAGCTTGCTAATGACAGTGCTTGGAAGCACTGTCAAAGCCATAGCTTCTCTCCTGGGGCTGGTATTTGAAATAGAAATCACACCATCTCTGCTTTAGAATAGTAAAGGTTGAAGTAAACCTTGCCAGATTTTCAGATGTGTAATGTCATCTGAGCTATGTACACCAAGACCAACCTACTTACTCCTAAATCTCTGTGTGACCCTCATATGTATTGTACTTTACAAAACCTGCCTGCAGGATAACTTGTGAATGGGTCCCATCCATTATTGATACAGCTGCCTACTCATTTTTATGTAACATCACAAATCTTATCTTTCTGGGTCTTTGGATTGCTGGCAGTTCTTTTCTACTGGGAAGGGTAGGATTTTTAAAACATGTTGAGCATGACAATTAAGAATTAGGATCCCTGTGCTTAGGATTTCCTTTTAGGAGAACTTATGCATGAAACTTCAAGCACTATTGAAAGACCACAAACATAACTGCATATGTACCTTCTCTAACATGCATTTAGTCTTCCTAAGAAGTTCATTACTCCCTCTAGTTGAATTGACTAGTGCAAAAGTCAATGAACAGCCTCAATGTTACCAACTTCCTCTTCTGTAGAAAGGATTTCTCCATCTTTATTCTCCTGGGTAGGAAGCATTGCTCAAGCCCTTTTTTCCAAAAGCAGCTTGCTCTTCTAAGTTATAATTCCACCCTTTAGTTTGTATGTGCCTTTGAAAAAATAAAAGTGAAAGCACTGTTTCCTGGAATCCCAAGTAAAATAAGTTTACAACAGCTGTTGTCATACCACAGTTTGTGTTGTGTTTCAGAGTAAATGGTGGCTAGTAAATATTCTAATTTTGAAATAGGACTTAAGGTAGATTTCCTTAATCCCTCCTTCTCTATGTATATATCGGGAAATGTTCACAAATATTCAGCTTTTGCTGCCCATGACCAAGTGTCCAGTTTTATGCTTCATTTACTATTGAAGCCAGGCAATAACAAAGGCAGAACCTGACTGGTTTAGTGTGGTTCTTTGTTCACCTCTCAAGTACAAGCAAACATATTGATCAGCTGTGCTTTCAGCTCTCCACACCAGCTTCTTTTCAATTTTTTCTCCTGCCATTCCTCCAGGGAAATTCCTGTCAAGCCTATTGCTATCACTTCTGCAAAGGTTGTCTGTTCTTCACTACGATCTCTTGCAGTCAAATGTTAGAATCCAGGATTTCATGGACAGTCCTAGAAACAGTTAATTTCTTTTCTTGGGAGTAGTGTTTTCAGTTGTAATAATACATTAGGAAACTATCCACTAGAATTTTGTAGCTTACCTGGTGCCTCTTTGAAATTTTACATTCTGTGGATTTTTTTCTAAAACAAATATTTTCTAAAATGAATGTTGTCACAACAAGCATCCTGTAGCTAAAGGTGGCATCGCAAGTGGAAAACTGATGCCTCATTTCTGTTTCTAAGTCCTATTCTAGGTCTACATGATAGTTCTTTGTGAGCCTCAAAAGTGCTTTGTGCCATTGACTTAGACAGTAACTCAGATGTGCAAATTGAGAGATAAAGTAAACCTTTGGCATTATTTGAACTTCTTTTAAAATCTAATCACAAAGGTAATTGGTCTAAAAACTCAGTGGAGAATATGTGAATGACTGCCATGTTTATTTTTAAGAAGGTTAATGTCCACTGTTGAACAGGCATAACTACTATGTTAATGGCTAATAGGAGATTTTTCATAAGGCTTTTAGAAAACATAGCCTCTTAACATGTTAAAGTTCAATGGTATTTCAGATCATTTTACAATCTTGAAGTGATGCCAGCATTTAGCTTGCATGTAGAAACTCTGTTCAATTTCCTTATGGTATGATAAAGTCTGTATAAAGTTCAGAATTAGGACTTTAGTACTGACTATAAGGAAAAGTTTATCTGTCCTGCTGGGAAGAATCACAACCTGAGAAATTTGGGGTAAATTTTTCTTAAAAATTGCTTTTAATTTCTAGCCTTAGAGTCTGCTGAAATAAATCCTATTTATGTAACCACAAAGGAAACACGCATAAAGCACAGATCTTTGCTTTCTGAAGATGAAACGATATCTCAATGGTTTGCATAACACAATTTAGGTTAGTTGTTTTACTAGTTTTTCATGTTAACTATAATGAACTATGCTAGCTTTTCTTAAAAGCAGAACTATTCTTTCAGCAAGTAGATTGATTTGAACTAGCTTATTGCCTTAGAATGCATTCACTGCTATTGTCTTATTTCATTGTACCTTTCATTTCAAATAGAATATAAATTAGCTTGAGAACTTCAGCAGAAAATGTAAGACATAATTCTGTTTTCCTATGTATGGTGTACTTTATTTTTCTTTCTTTTCAGACTTGATGGCTTTCCTTTTGAGTAAGTATAAATATTTTAATAATTGGTTTAACTTGAAAGAGAAATGCTTGGTGGTTTTGCTTGTCTTTCCCTCCCATGTACTTAAAATATGCACGTAAAAAATTAAACCAGCATAAGCCAGGCCTCAGAGTGTCCATTTAAGCACAGTTGTACAGATTTAAGTATATCAAAACAGGCTTTTCTTTATTCTTTTGTCTAACAGGGCTGTAATCATAGACATTCAAATTTTTTTTACCAGATATGGCTATGAAAACTTATGCTTTCCTCTCATTATCTGTACATGTTGCAGTGTAGTAAGGGGAAGTCCTTTATATTCTATGTTCCTCGTTCTTTTTGTGGGTTTTTTTCACGTTGAGACAAAAATGAGCCACGTATCTACACTGAAAGTTGAACTAATTTAAATTGTTCCTGGTTAGTTTCATACAGTCCCTCATTCTGTTGTGCATTTGGCCATCTCCAGTGGTTCATTTGTCTAGGTTATTATAATTTCCTATCCCAAAATGAAGTACCATAAGGCAAACTAATGTGTAGAACACGCAAGCACAGAGTAATTAAGGGCAATTTGTGAATTTTGTGCTAGGCACTTTGATATGCCTCCAGTGGAACTTTTAACTGTAGTAAATGCAAGTTAGCAGCCCTATCTGGTGAAGGCACGAAAAATATCTGCTTTGATTTGTCCTTTTCTCCCCTGTAGTTAACTGAAAAATGTTTTTATAACAGATGATATCTTCGAACCACAGCATGTTTTACTGTCAAGCACATCAAGCTGTGCCATTTTGTTCTCTCAAAAGGAGACACAACTAATTTAAGAAAATGTTTTAATGTTGTAAAAGCTTCTTTAGTCCTTCCTGATTCTCACTTTTATATTCTTACTTTTAAGCTTTGTGATTTAAAGAGGACAGGAATACTTTAGTCTAATTTTATGATGCTTTGATAACAATTTTGATAATTCTGCTTAATTTGTGATATATTGCTTTATTCTGTTTCTGCAGGGAAGGTATGGATACAGATAAAGATGACCAACATGGAAGGTACTATTGATACAGTCACTAAAATGGTAGTTCCATGGTACTGACATAGAATCCTGTGTGTAGATCCCTGTTTTGGGTGTCACTGTGGTCATGGGTCTCAAGTGTTTCTTTGCTGGCACAAAGGCTTAAGACCACTGAACAAATTAAAACAGACAAAAAACCCTAGCACTTTGGGCCACAATATTATAAATAATGATCTTTTCAGAAGAAAGGTTAAATAACTATTCAGAGTTTTTAAAACAGATTTTAATGAGGATCACTAGGTATATAAGATGCATGAAAATTATCTGGTTTGGTGTTTTCAATACTGTCTTTGTGATACCGTTTCTCAACAGATTGGAGTATACAGACCAACAAGGCAGAATAAAAAATGCAAGGTAATACTTTGAACAAGTGTATCAATAAGAATTCTCTTGCCTTTTCCTCTACATGCAATATTTGCACATGTATCTTATCCTGAAAACATTTTTTTTCTATCTTTGACCTCTAATTTTTCCATATCTTTGCACTTGTTAATATTCTTCATGTGTAAACTGCATATACTAATTTGGTAGGTAACTTGTTTTTACTTACTTCATTAACATTGAAATTTGAAGTCTGAGATTTGTGTTTCTGATAATGTTACATTCTTTCATCTTGTTTCTTTCAAACTCAATAGTGGGTTGTGAATGTGTTAACAGTGACTCCTTAATATGGGAAAACATAAAACAAAAATTAACTTACTTAGTGTTTATCATAATTTTTCTCGATTAGGAAGAGTTTAGTTCAGAGGTATCTCAAGTACTTGGAAGTGGAAAGCTATAGGATGAGTAGAAGACTTATATTGCGACAGCAAAAGGTAGTTTTAAATACTTAGTATATTCATATAGTATACAGATTACAAATTCATAATTGGATGCTTTATTAAATATTTAGATATTTATAAAAGTTTAGATATTTATAAATTTGCTTATCCATGACCTTTATGATTCCAGTTATGTTTCAGTGTATGTGCTAAGAACAGAAATGGTATACAGCAGTAGAAATCTCCACATAATTTTGTACTGTTTAGGGGGTTGTTTCAGAACAGATTCAGTGTACTCTATGGCCAACATTATTTGTGTTTCCTGGTAAACTAGAACCATGTGCTGCAGCCTTATCTATTGCATATAACTGTTACTCATCCAAATAACATAAAATGAAGAATGCTGTATGTGGATATCCTTTTCATGAGGATTAGAGGGTGACTTACTTATCAGGAGGAGGTTGGTTGTGTTATACTGGATTTTTTAATATGATTTATTTTCTCATGCTTTTCTGTTTTCCTCACAACTTCCCTGTTTAGGGAGGCTCACAGTCAAATTGAGAAAAGGCGTAGAGATAAAATGAACAGTTTTATAGATGAACTGGCATCTTTGGTACCGACGTGCAATGCTATGTCTCGGAAGCTAGATAAACTCACTGTGTTGAGAATGGCAGTCCAGCACATGAAAACATTACGTGGTAAGTTGATTGGGGTAAAGGGAGTGCATGGACAGGGCTAGAGGAGAATGGCAAAATGGGATTTTCCCGAAAGCCGTACTTTTTCTCTCCCTGTCCTTTTGCCTAAAGGAGTAAGTTAATACGTTTTGGGACAGCTTCTCCCTTTTCTTAGCATTTGATGCTGTGCATTCATTTATAGCTTACTTGTTCATGGTCCAGTATCCTGATCCAACTGGAAAATTTGTGGATGAGAAAGAATAATCTTCTATCATGTGACCTGATTGGTCACCATTGGTAGATTCAAAAAAAGGAAGGCAGCTGAGACAGGTTGGGGAAAGGGCTTAAGTGACTGTGCACAGTTGAATTTTGTGCAGTGCTCTTAAGCAGGTACTATGCAAAACTTGTTGGAAAAAGAAGTTAGATTTTAGCTGTAAGGAATATTCCTACAGGACTCATGAGATTTTGTGTTCGTACCTTTAGCTGTGTGTGAAGTAGTGTAGAGTACTTTGAGTGTTCAATTTTATTCTTTTTAATGGGTATCTGTTGCAAGCACCTGAAGGGAAACACACAGGTTTGGAAGAGTTGGGGTTGTTGCAGATTTCTGTATGTCCAAAAGCTTCATGTAAGGAATCAGTGATGATCTTGAAAGAGCTTTCAAGAAATATGCCACTGAGAAAACAGTGATGCAGCTAATTTAAAGGAAAAGACACTGTTCTGGTTTCTAGGAGACCTGGTGTCTTCCAGGCGTATTTATCCTAGCATTTTGGAAGGTTTAACTTCTGCAGCTGTCATTTGATTTTATGAGTACTTCATAGTACAGCATTTGGGTTAAAAAGTATGTCAAGGAACACTTTTATATCTCAGAAGACATTTAATTTGCATTACTACATAATGCAGTGTCTATGGTTTAGCAAAAAAGCTTGATCCTTTTTTTAGTTATTATCAACAGAGCTCATGTTGATAGTATATCAAAACCAAAAAGCAACTTCTATCTTAAAGAACACCTGTAATGAATAACAGTATAAGAAGGAGCCAAAGGAAAATTGCTCTTTTAAGTGTATGTTGTTGAGTTTGTGATATGGGGATTGTTTGTTTGGTTTTTTTTTAGGTGCTACAAACCCTTATACAGAAGCAAACTATAAGCCTTCTTTTCTATCAGACGATGAGTTAAAACATCTTATTCTCAGGGTATGTTTAAACTTTTAATAAAGAGATATTAATGGCTGTGAATATAACTCTCCCAAAGCAATCACTTCTGTTTTTCTGACTTTTGTCTCAGCTTAAGAATATTCTGATTATAAAGGATAACGAAGAAATCTACAAGATTTCTGCATAATTCCTCATAATTTCTGCATAAAATCAATGGATTTTAACAATGATTTAACAATGATTTAAGCAGGAACATTTAAGAGGAAGATCTGAGGAAACTCTGGTATTTTGGTAGTAACCATCAGAATTTCCAACTGTTTCAAGGACTGAACCAAAACTACATAAATTGTTTTCTTTCAGACTTTCTGTCATTGGCTACCTTGATGTGATTTTCGGTGAACAATGATACAACAAACACCTTTTTTGAGGTCATTGATGTAACATGATTGAGTATGTTTGGCTGCTCGCTGTGTACTTCTTTTACAGAGTGAAGAATGTCTATCATTTATCCGTAGTTAAGGTTTTCTGGTAGCTTGTGTAATTTGTACACTTTAATGTCCAGACGCGGCATATGCAGAATGTGATTTCTGCAGTATTGTGACTCTATAAAGCTATAAAATTGGGGCCTAATCCTGCATTCTTGTATGTGACTGAAAGAGCCACAATGGGAATTACTTGCCTACAGGCACATAGGTAAATACCCAGGTTACATTTGGTTTCTAAAAGAGGAACTATAGAATAAATACAATTAAAATAATATTTTAATTTGAAGGAATTTGAAACATAATCATAATATTATTGGACAAGACATGGATTCTTTCTTTTCGTAAAAGTGATTTTACATTCTGGGCATGATGCCCAGAATTATTCAGAAAATGTTTGTAGATGCTAAAAAAACTTTATTGTAATTGAGTATCTTGCCTGTTGACTCAGTTATCTCAAAATGTTAAGACAGCTCTCCTAGTGTAGAAATTTTACTGTATTCAAAGTGGTTTTAAAGGTTATAATGATGCAGTGAGGATTTATAACTTAGTAACTTTCTCCCCCTCCCCAATTAGGCAGCAGATGGATTTCTTTTTGTTGTGGGCTGTGACAGAGGGAAAATACTGTTTGTTTCAGAATCTGTCTTCAAGATCCTCAACTACAGTCAGGTACTCTTTTCTATTTTTAGTAATGTTAGTCCTTAAAAGACTGAAAAGCTTTTTTTTTATGATTATGTGTTTATATGGAGGGGTATTTATGTAAATAGTCTGTCTTGAAAGCTGAGATTTCTTGCAAAGAAAGAGGTTTTTCTTTGCCATGTCATTAGAGAAGATTGTTTCTGGTTTCCCTTCAAGCCAAGGAGGTGAAAAGGAACTAAATTTACCTCACTGATTGATGCATTCTGATCAGGCATTTACCCTCAGGCTTGCAAAATCATTATCTAATTGGAAGCATAAGCAAATATTGAAAAAACACTCAGGTTCTTCCAGTTGCTTCACATGATTTTCTTTACTTGTTTTTCTTTTTTCTGTTTTGGTTTTGCTGGAATCTTTACTGAAGCTTACTGAAGCTGGAATCCTTACTGAACTGGGAAGCAATTATACCAAAACCAAGATTTTAATACATGCTTAACATGAGGCTTAACTTGCACCATGTATTGTGTAAATAAGATTCTTCATTCGTTGTTTCATCTGCCCTTGTTGCCAAATTTAAAAACTGTATTAGCTTCAAAAGTTTTCTTCTGGAAGCCTTTGGTGTTGGGTGTATGCTAAATGCCTACTCACCGTGTAGATACTGAAAAAGGACATGGGCAATTACGATTATTTTTTCCTTCAAGCGGTTGGCACATGAAGAAAGGTGGAAGAGAAGCTGGAGTGTTTGGTGGTGGTGGATTGAGCGTGCTATTTCTGCTGAAAATAGTGAAATAAATTGCTATATAATATAGTCATAACTTAAATATACAGAGAAAACATAAACATACCTCACATTAAATCCTGAATCTAGATCTGAATCTGGATGTTTAATGGTCCTTGGCTAGACCTATATGTAAAAGGATTGCTTATGGTAGGTGTTAAAGTTGAGGAAATATACTGAACAATTACTTTTTTACTAAATATTCAATCTCTACAGAATGATCTGATTGGTCAAAGTTTATTTGATTACCTTCATCCTAAAGATATTGCCAAAGTGAAGGAGCAGCTCTCTTCTTCTGACACTGCGCCACGAGAAAGGCTTATAGATGCAAAAAGTAAGTATTGCCACCTTTGGAAAACAGTGTTGTGTATCCAGATTCACTGCTGCTGAATAGTTGCCTAATGTCATAAGCGTGTGTGTGGTGTGCTGTTTGGTTTATGTGTCATGCCAAGGAAGTTTTAGCTATGTTGAAGCTAGTAGGCTAGGTGTGTGTGCTGCAGAATAGATGCACTAGTTTAACTGGCTTCACATGTGAGGTATCCTCTCTTTTTCCAGGCATCAGAGGTTTAGTTTTTCCCATTAAAATTTATGAAGCATTTGTTCTAATCCATCATTCTCAATGGCAGAATACACTTCAGAATTATTTGGGATATTTTCAAGATAGAGGATTCTTTTGGTTTGTTTATGTTTTTTTGTTGCCACTTTCATGAATAAGTTAACCTTTCTATTAAATGTTTTTTACACTGATCCTTGGAATCATTTCCTACTCCATCTCTTAGTTCTGTTCCACTCTGGTATTTTAAAGTTGTTCTGTGTCTCTGCTGCTTTTGAGGTGAGTGGGTGTTGAATTCACTTTCTTAACAGGAGTCTGCATTGCTTGAGTAGAGGGTGGTATTTTACAACTCCAGATTTCCAGGTCATTAAGTCTCATGCTTGTCAGGAGTACAAACCTCTAGGATGTCATCTTCAAGAAGCCACCAGCTCATTTTCAGAAACTGAAGCCAAGAGAGATCATTCCAGGCCAGAGAGCCTAGAGGCTCCAGCTGGATCAGCTGAAGTTTTTCTGGCTCCTGGTTTTGTCTGGTTGTCAAGCATGTATATCCAGTGCTGGCTCCTTTTTTTTTGTGTGCCTCTGACAAAGTTACGGCAAAAATAAACACTGTGAATTACAGTCTTCCCATCTGCTTTGGTAGACTGATTGGTAGAATTTCAAGAGCCCATATTCTTAAAGAGTACTAATATGTATGTATGTATTTATTTTTATGTTGGCATGAGTGACTCAGGCACAGCTTGTACTCTCACTACTGAACAGCAGTTTCGAGTGCATGTGGCTGCAGGACAGTCTGACCTCCTTGTTGTGACCTCAGTCAATTCTAATTTTAAGGGAGGCACACTTTACACTTTGGCATCGTTGTGTATGTTTGTAGCTGTTTGTTTATACATATCCCCCTGCGGAAATGGTTGAAGTGGATAGCAAAAGTTGCTCTGTGATTTAAATCCTCCATCAGCTCTTTGAGAGCTGTCCCCTGGAGGTCCAGCTTCATCACTGGTGTTGCTGATACCTGTGTTCTTGATGCATGCCCAGCATCTTCCTAGAGCTCGGTTTGTACCAGCACTCTGCTGTTGGCTCCCAGAGTTGATGTGTGTTTTGGTACTTTGTTTCTCCCGTTAGTTTCCACAGAACAGAAGGGAATCTAAGAATCTCCTGCAAGAATATGGTAAAAGTCAGGACTTACTGTTAGGGCATGGTCATATGCATTTATTGCTTTGAGGCAGGAGAGACTTCAGACATATAAGCAGTGGTCTTGGGGATTTGCAGCACCTGTGTAGGTCACTGCTGCCTTTTTCCAGTCTGCCATCATATGCAATGAAAACTGATGTCTAAAATCATACCAGGGAAATGGACCTGAAATGGCACTGTGCTGTTTCTGCTCTGTATGTCCGTATCTGCTCTCTGAATGCATGTTGTGATAGAAAAACCTTTCAGTCTGAAGGGACAAGGGCCTATTGGGTGACTACGTATGAAGTACTGCTCTTGTTAGGGGTAAATAATCTCTATTTTGATCAGTTGATTGGTGTTCAAAGAAATCACAATTCACTGCAAAACTCTTGTGGATTTGTACAGTCTTTTGCTAATCTTTGCATTTAGAACCCTGCGTTCTCCAGCTTGCATCATTATTTTCACACTAGAAAGTCTAATCATGAATTATAATGTTGATGTGGTCAGCTGAGTCCTGCACATCTCAATTCCATGAAAATCTCCAAGATAGGACTTCTGTTTCTGAAGAAGGATGTAAAAGGACTTCTGTGCAAGTCCCAGCAAAGTTGAAACTTTGTACAGTTGGGCAGTATGATTTAATCCTTTGTATGGTTAATATTGTACCTGATGAAGAGGGCTTCCTCACTTCCTCTCTTTGTTTCAGCTGGACTCCCAGTTAAAACAGATATAACACCTGGGCCATCACGACTGTGCTCTGGAGCAAGACGGTCCTTCTTTTGTAGGATGAAGTGCAACAGACCTTTGGTGAAAGTAGAAGACAAGGATTTTCCTTCAACCTGTTCAAAGAAGAAAGGTAACAATTATGCATTTTATTGCCAAACGTAATGGCTATCAGCCTGTTTTTTATACAACTGCTCATTTGCAGTGCTTAAATGTTTTACATTTATTGAGCACTTTCAATGTTTCTTATTAATATATTGAACTCTGTCTAGGTCTGTTACTTTTTCATACCCCACCCACCTCCCACTATATGCTGTATTAGCATATAAAGTCAAATTCTCCTCTCTGCTTTCTTGACATATTTGCAAGCACTTTGTGCTGACAATTCTGGTGTGGTTATTGCATCTTCTTCAGACATTGATCATGTCATGCTGAGTCCTGACCTTCTAGTGAATGTCTGCACCAAAGGGGAGCTGTTACTCTCTTTTTCTGCTCCATCTTTGACAAGTGATGTTTGGATGGATGTCCAGCTTAAAAAATTAGTTTATTCTGAGTTCATCTGTGGTTTTGGTACATTCTGAGTACTGGAAACAGCATATCTACACCAGAATTATTCAGTCATAACATTATCGTAGTTGGTAATATTTTCTTGCTCTGCGGAATATTATTGTGGACATGTTGGAATATATGTTTAGACCACATTTGAAAGTTTCTTCTTTGAGAACCTTGGATAATACATTTGGTATTAAAGTGGAAAGTGTCAACTAGAGACCAGAAGTTAACTGCAGTGTTTTGTCTTGAGATGTGACAGCTGCCCCAATTACTTCCTGCTGGTTTCAGATACAGATTCAATCTTAGGTCATGCTTTTGTGCACAACCCTGAGGAAAACACTTGGTGTAGTTAGGCATACTGCTTTGACTCTCTAGGAAAGTCCTCTTCCTTGCACTTTTAAGGCCTGGTCAGTGCTGAGGAATATGAGTTCTCCTTTTGTATTACTTGTCATTCTTCATCCTCACCTCTGTATGCAGAGCTATCCCATGTATACCCCCAACAGTGTCTGTTCTGGCAAATAAATTGCTCTTGTTTTTTGTAGGAGCCTCATGTTAAGCTGAAAGATGCATCCTATTTATCTGTTTAGTGTATTAATTTCTTCAAACAATCCTTGAGATTGTTTGCATTCTTCGCTGAAATAATTAAACAATTTCTACTTGAAGATTATCAAAAGCAACCTTGGCCCCAACTGTGTGGTGTTTCAGTACCAACCGTGGTTTTGCAGAGATAAATTGTATGACATATTATCTCAGATTAGCTGCGTTAAAACAGGAGTGCTGAAAAATTCCTTAGTGAACAGTGTCCCAAATTTCCTGGGTAAGAGAGCAGATGCATTATCAGCAGAACTGAGAGGAAGTTCTCCAAAGCAATATCCATGACCTAACTGCTCTTTTGGGGTTTTGTTGTTTTGTTTTCTTCTATTTTCTTTTTGCAGCAGACCGCAAAAGCTTTTGCACTATTCATAGTACAGGATATTTAAAAAGCTGGCCTCCAACAAAAATGGGACTGGATGAAGATAATGAACCGGATAATGAGGGTTGTAATTTAAGCTGTCTTGTTGCAATTGGACGGCTGCATCCTCACGTAGTACCCCAGCCAGTCAACGGTGAGATCAGGGTGAAACCCACAGAGTATGTTTCTCGACACGCAATAGATGGAAAATTTGTTTTTGTAGATCAGAGGTAAGAATACTTGTAATATCCTTCACAAAGTCAGTGTCTAACACTGCTTTACTGGCTGCTTTACTTGAAGCAGTGTAAATACTTATTGGAATAAGAAATAACTGTTCTTTTCAGCTTTTTACTAAATCTTCACTGCAGGTTATTTTGGTTTTTGAGACCAAGGTCAAAGCTATTACTGTGTGTTTATACAGTGTTATTGATTCAATTAGAAAAACCCCAAACTTCCCAAAATATGGTTTATTAGAATAATCCAGGGATCATTTCTGCCCATTTGTTAAATGGAATCCCATTTGGAATGTATGCATATAATCTTCAGAAGAATCTGCTGTCCCATCTTGAAACAAGACTGTGATTACTACTTTTCTTGCAGCTTGAAAACTTTGGCAAACACTACGTAGTTCAGTTATTATACAGGCTGCATTAGGCTTTGGTAGCATGTACCTTTATTTAACTATATACTTGGATGCATTCTGCTGAATTAATACTTCTGTATGTGATCCTTTGTAGTTCTTAGAAAGCAAGCTTTTTGTAAGCTTTACTTAGTGGAAAAGGCTTGACAAATTGTACCAGTGTGGTATCTTCTTTCAAACATAAATTTTATGTTATTTAAAAGGCTAATTTTTATCTTTTTCAAAAGAAATCGCTTGAATTTTCTGAAATAGCAGAGGCACATGACCTGTGTCTTCCTTCAAAACAGCTGGCATTGTTAAGGGAAAAAAGGTGGATGAAGGATGCTAATGGAGGAGTTATATAGGGTTGGTTGGAGAGGGCTTGTTTTGTTCCTTGCCTTGTCAAGATGGATTGAGACTGCTCAGATGAGGCTGTTTCAGGTTGACTGTGGCTTAAGTTTAGTTGCTTACAGCATAGAAAAGCCCAGGCTCCAAATGTTGACAGAATCTGCCTGCTGGGATTTGTTTAGGGATGTGTCTGGTCTGTCAGCTGAGTTTGTGGACTTTGAGAGGAAATAGAGTAGATAGGTAGTCTTGAGAGGAAACTCAGTAAGGAGAACCTATCTGAGTGCTGTTTGGGTGGTTGGGTTTGGGGGGTTGCAGATTTTGGTTGAGCTGTTTGGGGGTTTTGGTTTTAATTTGAAGGAAAGCTTTTTAGCATACCAGCTCTTCAGCAGCAGTGCTTAGAACAGGTGGTCACAGAGGGGGCTGTGAGAGCATTCCTAGCCTTTCTGTTGCTCAGAGTGTGCTGTTTTGTCATGCCAAGATATGGCAGTTTGTGAATGAGTCTCACTTTGAAAAGATCAGATGTATTCTGCAGGTTGGTAATTCTGAAGAATATCTAAAATAGTAAGGCTCAAAATGTTGGATTTAAACACATATACTCTTGTTCAATGGTTTTCGAGCTGTTGTTTACATTCCTCAAGAGTGACCCTTTCAGTTCATGTTAGGCTGATGTATAGCTCACTGTCACTTACCTACAGCACTGCTTTGCCTTTTCCTCTTCAGGTTTAAATTCTCAACATGACAGTGTACCTCCAAAGCTATTTGGGAAGTCTTACATCCCTTCCAGTGGTGGTAGATCAAATGTAATACCTGAGGGCTGCTGGTGTTTCATACTTTTTTAATTACCTGAGAATTAAAAAGAATATTAATAATTTTGGGGGTTTTTTTACCTTATAAGCTGAAAACACATTTCCATGTTAGTCAAGTCTTACCCAGTGCCAGTGTGAGTTTTAGTAATCTGTCAGTAATGATGCCGTCAACTTGAAATGAATGATTTCCTCTTACTTTCTTTCCTTCTCCTTCCTTTCCCCAAGGGCAACAGCCATTCTGGCATACTTACCCCAGGAGCTTCTAGGTACTTCATGTTACGAATATTTTCATCAAGATGATATAGGACATCTTGCAGAATGTCATAGGCAAGGTACGTTTATTAATAGTTCAGTAAAGAAATGCTGTAAATCCTACCAGGAACAATTGTGTATTAAGAAAAACTGAACTTGAAAATGTGTGGATGTCTCTCTGTTTGCAAGTGCTTCGGTCAAGAACATTATGTGGCCTGTGCCAAGCAATAGGATTATCTTCGACTTCCATGGATTTCTAGTGAATATGAGGTCCTGGTTGGTTGTGGGGGGTGTCTGCAGAAATAGCAGCCTAATTCAGGGGTGAAAGGAGATAAGGGCTCTGTTCATGTACTTGTGGTGCCTGTTTGACACAAGGTTCCTTGCTTTCTGCCTTGTCTTTAGTTTTGCAGACAAGAGAAAAAATAACTACTAACTGCTATAAGTTCAAAATAAAAGATGGCTCTTTTATTACATTGCGGAGTCGCTGGTTCAGTTTCATGAACCCTTGGACCAAAGAAGTAGAATACATTGTCTCAACAAACACAGTCGTTTCGTAAGTATTCTTCTCTTAGCGGCTGCAGGTGCGTGCTGAATGCTTTACCCTGTGTTCAGAGGCCCTTTGACCTAAGTATGTGCATGTCTTTTGTATGACAGTAGGGCTCTTCTCCAGATAATACCCAGAACTGCATCCTGGGGGAGAAGGCAATTAGTTTAATAATTAGAATAGTTTAATATGTGATGTGTTTATTTTAAAGCCTTCAGAAATACAAACACTTTCTTTGGGAAAACCTGGGGTTCCAGTCTTTGTAGGGACTTACAGGAGGTGCACTTCTTTGCTCCCATATGGCTTCCCCTCTGCTTTTCTTTTTTCTTGAGGGTTATGTACAGGTGCAGTGGCTTTGCAGTAGAATAGCTGCTGTAGAACAGCTTTGCAGTAGAATAGCTGCTCTCTTACGAGAGAAGCATTTTGGTTCTGCGTTGCACGCTTTGAATCATAACATGGTGGCTTATTTTGGTTGTTTATCTAGCCTTGGTGTCAGTCACAGTGTTGCTTTCACAGAGGTGATAGTGACTCACAAACTGCTTGCACCCTGAAGCTTTCCATTCTGACGCACTGGCAGAGAGACTGTTACACAGGGGTTTTCTGCCACTGATATTCTTTTAATTCTTGTTATCCACAGTGCCAACGTACTTGATAGTGGAGACTCAGCCTTTCCTCAGCTTGCGGCTTCTCCACACAGCATGGACAGTGTGCTTCAGGCTGGAGAAGGTAACCACTGTACAGTGAGGAAATCATTGGCAGTCATGCCTTGTTAGCAGCTAATCCTGCATGCACAAATCTGCTGCACTTTTGCACTGGGAATTTGTTAGTGTCCTAAGGAAAAATAATTTTGGGGGCAAAAATGTGCAAATGTAGTTCTTGTCCTGTTGAACTTAAGTACCAGCTTTGGATGGAAGCTGGTCAGAGACATGCAAATAAGCTAGTTAGAAGAAACAAGTATAAATGAGGTTGGAGGATTGACATAGAGGACAAATGTTTGCATCATGGCTAGTGCTATATGTGCATCACCCAACAGTGACTTGAGGTTCCATGGTCAGTGCAGATGACTACCCTGAGGGGAAATGTATCATAAATACAGGTTGGTCATTTGGTTTATCACTCCTCACCTGCCCTGGATTTGACTTTTTGTCAAAACATGAAGACTGACCTCTGGTAATCATCATGGGCTGGTTATGGATGCTGCAAGTCACTGAACCATCTTGTATAACAAGTGGTTTGCAGCATAATGCGGAGCACATCTTAATAATAAAGTGTTACTGGAGCTGGGTAAAAGTGAGGTAGAATAGAAAGATGTGGATGTGGTGACAGCCTAGGGGTGAAAGATGGTGATAATACTGAGATCCTTGCTGAAGAGTTGGGACCTATTGCTTTTAGAGACCCTATTCAGGAGATAATACTTGTCAGCTATGCCTTTGTAACTGTGGAGCAAGGATGTTACACGTGTCTGGAATTATATGCGATAGACTTAGAAGAGTGCAAGACTTCAGCTTTTCAGGTACATTTCATTGTGAAAGATGAGGTTCAGAAAGCGGAGCTGTGGAGAAGTAAAAGCGGCAAAGCATGAGACAGCTGATAGTAGCAGGAAGAGAAGCTGCTGGTAGGCATGATGGTTAGTAATGGAAGGTAGAGTAACAGCAATAACACGGTGTCTGGGCCTCCTGAGAATGGGAAAAATAGAGAACAGTTCTCTAATGGGATAAGCTTTTTTTCCTACAATGTAGCCTTTGAAAAGGAAACAGATGCAGAATACTGTCATACTGACAGCTCTTGTCCTAGAAAAGTGAATTAAGTGCAGTTTAATTACAAGTGGTTCTGGCTCTGCTAAGGATCTGATGACCTCCTACATGAACCTTATCACCTCCTGGTGAGTCTGAGCCAAGATACTGGGGTCTGCTGTTGTTAAATATCAAGTTCTAAAAGGCGACAAGTACCCAATATGGATAAGCAATGCTAGGGGCTGTCTTCCCCTTTCAGTACATGATCTTTTCTTTGCCACGCTTTTGAGTATATCAGACTCCTTCCTCCCTACCTCTCAAGTGCTGTGCAAGTATCAAATCACACTAAAGTAGCAGTGACCTTCTAACTGTTCATACCTCATGTTTTTCCTCCATTTTTAGATACTTGCAGTTACCTTCAGGGGGTTTATGTGCATTGGGTAGCTTGGGCTTATCCCTTACGGAATGGAATATCTGCCAGCAAGTTCTTTACACAAAGAACAGACTTGTTTGGAGGTGAGCCTATTCAGGCACAGAATAAAGCTGGCCTGACAAGCTATGGTGTACCACCTCTTCACAAGAGGTGCTACCAGATGCTTGAAATGCCCAGGTTCCAATAAGAGTCAGGATGTGCTGCACGATACATGGAGCAGAGGGTTGTTTGAGAGACATAGCGTAGCTCAGCATGAGTTGGGGCTTTCCATACTTTTGAAGGTACTCATCAATTGGTGGAATTGTAAATAAATGGGGTTCAGAAGCAGCTTGTCAAAGCATATCTAAATGCAAAAGATTTTTGAAAAAGGTTTGCAAGCTTTTACCTGACCTGAAGATCTCTACTTATCGCAGGTGGCCCAAAAAGGACCCATCCCACTGTGCCTGGAATTCCAGGTGGAACAAGAGCCGGGGCAGGTAAAATAGGGAGGATGATTGCTGAAGAAATCATGGAGATTCACAGGTGAGAGGAAATAGTATGAAGCTGGAGGAAAATGTGGTTTTATTCAGAAGAAAATTAAGGAAGGCTTTCTTGAAGCTCAGTACAGAATGGTAGTTGTATTCTATCAGTAGATAGTTACAGGTGACTCAGAGTACCTGAGGCAGTCAAAAAGCCTATAGTGAAAGAATGAACAAGTTAGAGCCTTCCAGCTTTCTGCTGCAACAGACTAATCCTGGAACTTTTTTTGCACTGATGACAATTACCTGTTTACCAGAAACAGTAGTTAAAAAGAACATCTAACTAGAAACAAGTTCCTTTCCAGGCTATTCTTTTTCCAGTGCCTCAAGGGTGTGAGTGGCGCACAACCTCCAACTGCCAAAGCTATTGACTGTGTGCCAAAAGCACATAGTTTGTTTTCACTTTGCTCAGATGCTTTTAGTGTTGATAGATGTGTAGGTTCAGCTTGTGCTGTCATGCCACAGCCCTTTGAGCAAGGACACAAGGATTAAGCTAGCTCTGCCTTCCCAGGGGCGCTCCATCTGAGTCAAGATGTACATCTCTATTTAAACAAGTCTTGTAGCACCCTTCAGTAAGGGACTGTAGTGACATAGAGCTGTGTCTCAGAACAGCCACCTCACACAGGTGAGACATACTTCCAGCAGGTATCACTTTATTTCTCCTGGCTAACAGTCTCTATTCTTCATGAACTTGCTTTTTGGAATTGTTCTCTTTCCTGTAAAAGTGGTCTTATCCAGCTGATGTTTAGTGGCAGTAAATCAGCCATACTGAGCTGCAAGTTGGGAAAACATTCACTCCATTTCCCATACTTTTGCTTCTCCTGCAGACCAGAGACTATTTGCATCATTGTTTAAGGGAACATTAGAATAGGAAGAAAAAAAAAACAGATAAACCAAGACCAAACCAGTACTTGAAACTTAACCATCCCTTTCAGTAGCTGTAACACACTTAGCCTCAATTGAGTGTAGTAGTATCGCTCACCGCCCATGTTTTCATTCCATTTCAAGACCCTGGGTTAGTTCCAGTCCTTTTTCAGCAGCTGTTACTATTTTCCAAAGCTGCCTTCTGTTCAGCTTTTCCCAGGGGAGCTCTGCCAAGGATAAGATTCCCATTTCCATTGCTTTTCTCCATAACTGCTCCTCCTCCTTGTTGGTTCTACAGTTAATATATTATTCATTAATAACAAAATTATATTTGATCAAGCTATGGAAAATTGAAGTGAAAAAACCTGCTTGGAGCAGTTTAATATTAACTCTCTCAAATGTTCAATGTATTTCTGCAGCAGTAGCTCACTTAAGGAGCACAGGTTACTAGGACTGAGGCAGCTCAAATCCTTAGCTGGTCTAAATTGAAGTAAAATACAGAAGATGAGGCTTTCCTTGGTACCCAGGACCTTTTCCTTCTAACTCCCTGTGAAGGCTGTACAGGGGCAAACAAAGGGGCAGGAGAAGGTGAAGCCTGCAGACCAAGGAGCAGGCTGCACAACTGACACACAGCTGTTTATTGAGCTGCAAATAAAAACATTACTACTGCTGATTTGAGTGACACTGAAAAAGGGAGAAAATCACAGAAGTGAATGTCATGCTTTTAACACCATGCCACCTGACAGTAAAGTCAGCATTCGAAGTCCAGGTCTCTAGTGCCCGAGTCTCAAAGTTGCTGGCAAATTCATTCCCTGTGTTACGCATTTTTTAGGATAAGAGGATCATCACCTTCTAGCTGCGGTTCAAGTCCACTGAACATTACCAGCACACCACCACCCGACACATCCTCCCCAGGAGGCAAGAAGGTAAGAGCAAGCTTTACAACCAGTCTTGTAGCAGTGGTGGGAAGCAACACAAGATCACGTGTGTAAAATTTCACATGATGTTGGGCTCCTGGCTGCTTGGCTGAAAAAGCCTGGCAGTAAGTCAGAGTATCCTGGTGGTAGAAATGGCTGGACAGTACTCCCTGAAGTGCGGAGCCCACTCCTTCTTAAACACTGGCTGCTTTGGAACTTCTGTGCTCTGTAGATGTTTCTTTTTTTAACAGAGCTGCAACAGCTTTTCCTCCTGTCTTGATCCTCCAAAACCTCTCTAACACCACGTACTGGCGAGCACTGGAAGTGCTGCGTTTGAGCACAGTGCCTGAAGGAATCGCAGCAGTTTTACTGTACTGTTGTAGCACAAAATATGACAATGAGATGCTTTACTGTGTACTGACAGTTTAAGTCAATACCACGTAGCATGCCTTGTTCTAAGACTGCTTGAGTAGCACTTACATACCATTACCAGTACTTAACAATCTGAACGCTAGTACTGAGTGCATTTAAGTCTTGCAAATTGCTGTTTATGATAGTTACAGTCAAGGCAAGAAGAGCACTTATCCAGATCCTTATTCTGTGCATTCAAACACTGCCTCAGACTTACTTTTTTTCCCCAGAACTTCATGACTATGCATAGGAATTGCTTGTACTGGAGTATATATAACAGAAGCAACTATTTCTGCCTATTCTTGGCTCGCTTTGTTCTTTGAAATAAAACTTGCAGTTGGAATAAACCGAGTTGTAATTCTAGGAACAGTTATTCTTATCCTTCTGCTCTACAGTAACACAACACCTGCATAGAGTAGGGGCTGCTGTAATGGAATAAAGGCAAATGCCCATGGAGAGCTGGGTATTTCCAAGAGGGGACCCACCCCCTCCTTATATCACCTTAGTTAGAAGACTGTATTTGCTAGAAACAACACAAGTTCTATCTGACTCTGCTGTCAAGAGCTCTCAGGTACTTACCTTCCAGTGCACACACCTCTGAGCAGTACAAAACTATGGCTCAGGTTCTGCTGTTCCCTTGGTATTTAAGAATCCCAGAGAAGGTTCTGTTTCTGGTGAACTCTGGTGCTCTGGAGCCATGCATGGTTAGACTTGCCAGCCAGGAGCAGTGCTCAGCTCATGCAGTCTGGCTGGGAGGATTTTACTCCTAAAATCAAGGATCTTTAGTTGACAGTACTTCACATACACCATATGTGTATTCAGTAGTGTTTCTGTAGATAGTTTAATTACAATCACTTGCAGATGGAACATTTACAAAGATGACCCACAGCAATCCCATGAGGACATTTTCTATGACCTTTTCAGAAGTTTAGTACATAGTATCAACTTGATTTCCTTTCTAATGGTGGTACACTGTCTATATGATATCTGCTTGATGGGCATCACACAGAGGAAGTAGCTCCTGGTGTACAGGTTTGATTAGCTGGGCTCTAGATGTTGTATCACAAAGCCCATCTTCTCTGTATTAAGAATGCCAATATAGGGCAATTTAGACTTTGTGCAGTATTTCATGCTGGTTTGTGGCTTCTGTTTGTCCTTTCAAAGATCTTGAACGGTGGCACTCCAGACATTTCTTCAGCTGGGCTACTGTCTGGGCAAATCCAAGATAATTCTGGTTACCCATATTCTGACAACTCCTCTATTCTTGGTAAGTGCAATTCACACACTGAGGTGCCTCAATACCAGTGAAACACAAAAACATGGTGGTTTTTAGCAGTAACTTGTTTTTGCAACCTGCAGGCTGTAGCTGAAGCATAAAGTCCATAACATACCACTGTTCACCTGGCAGTCTGTTTTGCTGCTTATTTTATGTTGTAATTTGGTTTAAGACAGTACTTACAAGCCTCTCTTTCTCTTGCTGAATCAGTGTGAATTAACTGAACTCCCTACCTGCTTTTATACAACTGAAGACGAGGAGAAAGGCTAGGCCAAAACCTAGAGGCTGATCTAGATTGAATTTTGAGGTATAGCACATGAGGTCATCCAGGTACTGATCATTTCTGAGGAGAGACCTAGCCTCTGTGCTCTGGCACCCAGGTATCAGTGGTATTCTTAGAACTTTGGCAGCCTGGCTGTTGAACAGATTAGTACTCCCAATATAGCTGAGCCTGTTCAGATACTCTTACCACCAGTCGTATGGCAAGTGCCTGCAGCAAGCGAATAACCATGAACTTGTGGTAACTTACTGTGTTTATGATTCCAGGGGAGAACTCTCATATAGGCATTGATATGATTGACAACGATCAAGGATCGAGCAGCCCTAGCAACGACGAAGCAGCAATGGCAGTAATCATGAGCCTTCTTGAAGCAGACGCAGGCCTCGGTGGCCCTGTGGACTTCAGCGACTTGCCATGGCCCTTGTAAATGATGCACCTGGCTCCGAAATCCAAATATCAAAGTGCATTTACTGGTGGAGTTCTACAGTCTGTGAAACTTGTTTGACTGAGAAGCTTTTATGTATGAATTTCATAAAAGCTATATCGGAATGCAACTCATCCTACCATGTGTAACTTCAGACAAAGTGGAATAACCTGCTCCAGTGTCCTGTGTTGATTTGGTTAGCCGTGTATAGCTTGCAATACTTGTATATTTTGGATTCTGTTGTTTGAAATTTTTTTTAAATCACTGTGCAACTCACTGGCATCAGTGGTAGCTTTTATATGCAAATGACCATTTCAGATGTATGGTGTGTTTTTACACTGCAAAACAGTCCCCATGTGGATATTTCTTATACTAATTGTACCATAAAGCTGTTTATTCTTTCTTGTAAGAATCCTTTACTATAAATATTGTTAAAGTGTAATGTATTAGACAGTTAAATATTTTTAAAATAAATGTTTCCCTTGTTCTAAGATGGAGCATTTACTTTGATAAATAAATTTGATAAAACTGCTGAAGGTGCATGCTAGAAGCAGTTGGTATTTATGATTTCTTTAGCTTTAGGGGAAGAAGGAAGACAACCAATGCCTTACATACACTGACACCATTTTTTCCACAACTGAGTTTCAAGAGGAGCTGTTGTTACCTACTCCTAGGTTCAAGTTTGTACTTGGAAAAACACAACAGTAACGTAGGTTAAGATAGCCTGACATGACCAGATTCCTCCAGAAAAACAAGTATTTAACATAATACTGACCACCCTTCTCCAAAGAAGAAAAAGCAGCTGCTTTCAGAATTCATCTGTATAATACTTCATCTCAATCACAGATCATTCAAACCCATTAAAATAATGGAAACTTTATTTGCATGAAAAACTTGTTTACAATCATTAATAAATGAAGAATGAACCATCCGCATTTTCCTATTTCATGACACTTATGAAAAATGTATTAAATAAATATTTGTGAACAGATTAAGGTAAGGCAAAATTTAAGATAAAGCCCCTATCCATTGTTCACAAGTTCTGAACATGGCTCACGCTGCAAACAAGTGAAAAAATTCACTGAAGAACTTTGAGTTTAACAAGATGTTACATGGGTAATTGAATCATGTCCTCAATCCAAAAACCCAATAGTAAGTAGTTTTGTGCTCAGCCATTTAAAATAACTTTAAAAGGGTCAACCTATTCAGAGCAAAACTATTTACAGTTAATACTTTTGATAGAAGCACTTTGTTAGTATTGTGCAACACATTTATAAAAAATGGCTTCAAATTCCATTTATCAACCATTTATAAAGTGCTACTATCAATTCCAATTCCGCATTGTAACCCTGTGTAACAACAGCCACTGACATCCCATTGCTTTTGATGGGCTTCAGAGTGAGGACAGTCCAGCATACAAATCACCAATGTCACAAACCTACTGGTAAACACATACATGTATGTAACTGTAACCCCAAGATGTTTGATCTGTACTCTTTCAAAAAGAACTGGGCACTCCCTTTGGTCTTTTCAAAGGTCCACACTGCAATATCCTAAACACTGTTGCACAATGGAAAAAACCTGGAATTGCAGTGTAGTGTGAGTCAAGTACAGAGTTGCTTTAAAGTAGCATGCTTTTGTTTTATTATGAGTCTAGTTCAGAGCAGTGGGTTTTGTCCCTCGGGATCCATCTCACTAGGTGGAGGATGAATAGGCAGAATATCCAGCTCATCTACTTGGGGGGTAGGATGCATTACCACAAGCTGGTCCTGGGGTATATCTGCAGCTGCTGCAGCTAGATTTGTAATAGATTTGCTCTTCACGCACTGGAAGTCAACATGCCGACTCTTCCCTTCCTCCTTCTCCCATGACATCCGAATGAATGGTCTTTGGACATAGTTGTAAATCACCTCCGGCCTTCCACCTGGTCGCTTTTTCACCTTCTCTTTGTATGTGGGGTAACCTAAAGAACCAAGCACAGCAGGCATTAACATCTCCTGCATTGTTCTGGTCAGGGGGTTCTACAAAAAGGCAGCATGTGAAGGCAAGTGAAGTTGTCACCATCACTGCCCTGAATGGAAACAGATGCTATGTGTTCTTAATATTGTCTATGCAGGGAGAACACACAGTCAGCAGTTCAGCTACCAAATTGTAAGGAAAGAGGCTACAGCGCTATCAACAGTGAAAACACTGTCATCAGGCAACTCTTCCAAACTTCACAGGCAAAGCTACTTGCTCCTTCCTGAAGCTGAAAGCAGCTGCCTGTTTCTAAAACACTGTGACCTGGAAAGCAGGAAATGAGATCTCAGAAGTAGAGACAGCATTACTGCAACTAGTTTACACTCCCTAGCACAACCCTACCACATTCCTTCCAGCCCCCCCAAACGATGGAAGTGCATTGTTTTAGACCAACTATTGATGCTGGTTATGCCATCTGTGATCAAGTCATAGCCCTCCTGCTTAAGCAGTAATTTTCATTACTAGAAAATCACGTATTATTATGGGGCACTAGCACTATAGTTTAGTCAAAAACAGTTGTTCTTTGTCTAAACCAAGGAATGCCAGCAGAAATCTGCTATTAGCCAGCATTACACATCCCACCAGCTCTTTCTCAGCTGAACAGCACGTCCGTCTGTTTGAACAAACTTATTTTAGAAATCACAAGTGGTTAAAAGCATTTGCTTTTGGTTGTCAAATCACAAATGTAACTATGACAACTTGGTGAGTGAATGATAAGAAACCTTGCAAATGGTAAAGGCTGGATTTTGAAATATTTGGGTCAACGCTCAGGAGTAAAATGAAATGCAAAGAAATACAGTTGAAAGAAAGAAATCTAAGACTACTTAATGTAGCTGTCTTTTGCAAAGCCAGAGCTGAGATTTTACAAGATTTACAATAATTTACAAGATGTTTATTTCAGATTAGTATTTCTTTGCACTTCAATGGTCCATTTGACAGTTTCACATTTCCTGAAAGAAAATATTTACTTTGCACACATCTCCAGCCCTGGAAGGGACACTAGACTAAGAACAGTATATACAGAGCTGTAAAAATGCATCACTACTTTAAATAAAGGAGAAGAGACTTTGCGTGAGAACTAGAGGGCAAACAGCACAAGCTGCAAGCTGTAAGTCAGCAGAAAGCAGTTAAGTCTCTGCAAATAGCCTAGCAGCTAGGTACATCTTGTAGACCTGCCTGTAATCTTGTAGAAAAGCCTGTAATCAGGTTTTCTATAGCTGGACCAATTGTTATCAGTACCACTCCCCTCTGGACATTTTATCACGTAAATACAAAATCGAGGACAACACCAGCCCTTATTGTTTTCAACTGCAGAGACAATCAAATTGGAGAGGTGCTGCAGACCTTCCCCAAAGAGCAGTGTGCAAGCAATGCCCCTCTTACCTTCAATGCCCAGTCGGATCTTCTTGAGCCCCCTTTCCTTCAGAACTGATTTGGCCACATCTCTATTTTCAATATATTTGAAGAATCTATACAACTTCGTGCTGTAAATAACTAAAAATACATTTTAATGAGGAAGAAAATGTATTCAAAGATTAAACCTGTGGTTTTAAAACATGCAGGTTTATCTTATTCACTGTTTTGCTTTACCCTCATATTTCTATTTCAGAATAAGGGGAAAGACTTAAGAACTTGAGAAAAATGGCTGAGGACACTGTGAAATGGGTCAGTTGCACAAGTCTTTTCCCCTACCAATTTAGTCTGGTTTACAGTCTTAGGTTTAGGTTGGGATTTTTTTGAGGGGTGGGTTTGGGGATTTTGATGTTAGATTTAGGAATGTAATAGGACAATTCACAGAGCAAGCCACAGTGGGAATATTCCCAATCCCACCTCCACAAAAAAAAAGTTGTGGGTTTTTTTTTCCGGGGGGTGGGGTGGGGGTTGGGTCTCCTTTTTTGCTGGAATTCCCGC
>JANRGW010003914.1:11110-22726 GCA_024733675.1 Psilopsiagon aymara | reverse complement strand
CTGGATTGAGCACTGCAGGGATGGGGCAGCCACAGCTCCTCTGGGCACCCTGTGCCAGCGCCTCAGCACCCTCACAGAACAGCTTCTTCCATATATCCAACCTGAACTTCCCCTGTTTCAGTTTGAACCCATCGCCCCTTGTCCTATCACTACAGCCCCTGCTGAAGAGTCCCTCTCCAGCATCCTTGGAGCCCCCTTCAGACACTGGAAGCTGCTCTGAGGTCTCCACGCAGCCTTCTCTTCTCCAGGCTGAGCAGCCTCAATGTTCTCAACCTGTCTTTGTACAGGAGGTGCTCCAGCCCCTGCTCACCCTTGTGGCCTCCTCTTCACCCATTCCAACAGCTCCATTGAGGTTTTTGTCCTCAACAGGTCCATTGAGGACAAAATCTCCAAGGAGGAGGCAGTTGTAGCTTTGCCCTCAGGGCAGAGCCTGTTGGGTGTTTGTCACCCCATGCATGTGGGGGGCACAGTTCATTCCTGATGCAGGCAGCTTCCCTGTGACAGCAGGGTCATTCAGACAGCCCCCTCGCCATGGCCTCGATGGGGAGCAGGAGCAGCAGCCAGGCACATGGGGCTGAGTGAGCTTCCCCAAGGACCTCGCGGCTCACCTCGTATTTCTGCCGCTTGAACTTTTCCTGCAGGTCAAACTTCTCTGCCTCCAGGTCACGGATGCTTTGCCACAGCTCCTTGGCCTTGTCCCTGTGGGAAGGGGTCAGTGCAGGAAAGGGACGTGGCAGGGGACAGGGCAGTGATGCCACCGCCGTGCCCGCTCCCTCTGCAGCTCTGTGCCCAGATGGGGATGTGTTATCCGTGCGGCAATGCCAGCCCCACGCATGGACCAGAGCCATGGGGAGGGTTAGGACGGATGGGGACATGCGTGTCCCATGCGTGTGAGCGTGGCTCCCTCTGATGGCTGCGGCTTCAGCAGCAGCCTGGCAGAGCCACACAGCCCCTGTCCCCGGTGGGGGGGGCCACAGCCCATCACCCCCTTGTCTGGGCTGCAGCCCCAGGCAGCCCCAGCCCAGGATCCTGCCCCAGAGCACAGCTCCTGTCCTGGACAGGCTGTGCTCACCTCAGCTTGTCCTCATTGAGGTGGTCGATGTTCAGGGGCTTCCGCCGTTCGCTGAGGATCTTCTTCTTCTTTTCCCGCTCTGTTTGCTTCTTCCCCCCCTTTTTCTCTGACTGAGGAAACCATCAGTCCATTGGAGGTAAGATCTGCTCGGCCTGTGCTCCATCCCCACCCCCAGTTCTGCCCCAGGACCCTCAGCTTCGGGGATGCCCCAAGCACATGAGGTCCTTAAGGAAATCTTGGCAATAGTGGACAAGACATCCCCCCCCTTCCCTGTTCCTGTCCACGAGGTGAGGCTGGACCCCAACCAGCATCTTCAAAGCAGAGCTCTCAGCTCATTTTGGCCTTCTCACTGCTGCTGTGACCCAAGAACAGTGCTGTGAGGCAGCCTATGGCTGAGCCCTTCCAAGGAGCACCAGTGGCTGCATTGCAACCACCCAGGGCAGGATCACACCTTCTGCATGTAGCCTCCAAAATGCAGCATGTTGGAGAAAGCCTTCTTCTTCCGTGCTTCCTCCTCAGCCTTCTTCCGTGCCTCCTCTTCCTCCTTGCGAGCTCTTTCTTCCTGCCAGGGTCAGAAGTGGGTGAGGACAGCTCCTGCTCCCATGTGCTTCCATGGCCGGGCTGGAGCTGCCCATGGAGCATCCCGAGCCCCATTCCCTGCGGGACACTCACGGCCATGCGGGCTTGCCGCTCCTTCTCCCTCTCACTGCGGATTCGCTGCTGCTCAGCCCTCTCCGCTCGCCGCTTTTCCTGCAGAAGGAGGGGATTGGACACCGTGGGGAATCTGCACCATCGCTGTCCATAGGGACACATCCCTGACCCCTCTGATCCCCAAGGAAGAGCTGCTGCTCTCACGTCTCCTAGGAGAGCATGCAGAGCAGCGACCATGGGGAAAGGCACAGCAGCATCATAGCAGATGGGCCAAGAGCTTTCCAGGCACTGGGGGGCAAAATCTTTCTCAGATCTCAGGCTTTGTCTAGCAGGGACATGGGATGTGTCAGCTCTTTCTTGTCAAGGCCATAGGGAAGGTTCACAGCTGGGGGAAGGCTGCATACATACAATCCTGTCCTTGAGCGACATAAGCTCCTCTTCCTCCTTCTTCCTGCTCTCAAAGTGGGCTTCAATGAGAGCCTGCAGTTCATTCAGGTCCTTCTCCATGCGCTTGCGGTGGATGTCCTGCACCAGACAGAAGCAGCAGTGGAGGCTCCCACGAGTGAAGGCCTCCAGGAGATGCTGGGTACCTCTCAGGGGTGACATCTTGTGCGCTACTTACATCAAAATCCAGTCTCTCGCCATCTGGGATTTTGGGAGGCACCAGGTTTGGCATGAAGACCCTGCAGGAAGGTGAGGAGAAGGGTCTGCAGCCAGTACCTGGCACAGGATGATGCCTTCATCCAGACACTGATCTACCCAGACCTCCTCTCTGAACCTCACAGTCCCCAGGGATGCAGAGTGAGCACACTTTGAGGACAGGGAGGTGTAATCCTGCTTGCTGGACATTGCCAGCTGGACAGCTTCAGAGGAAGACCTGTGGCATTCCCGGGAAGCACTCCAAGGCACCCACATGGCTGAAATAACTCTGCAAGCTGCAGGCAACTTGGCCATGACACTTTGCCAGGCACCCTGGGGCTGGCAGCCACCGCAGTGCTCACCCAGAGGAGCTGTGGGCTCCGGTGTGATCTGGCACAGGGAGCTGGAAACCACGCTCTCATCCTCTATGGGCTTAAGGGGGACAGGAGATGCTCAATAGGAGCACATAAAGATGAAGGGATTGTGACTGAGGACAGCTCTGCCCCCATAGCATGGCATCGCAGCGGTCCAGGGGGACCTGCAGGTTCCTGGCAAAGGTTCACAGCTCCTGCCTCGTGCCATCCATGGCCGGGCACACACTGCAGAAGCTCGACCCTGGCTGTGCCATGGACCATACCCCAGGCTGGGGTGCACACAGGACTTTTCCAGCTGCAGGGACCAAGGGCAGCGGAGCTTCCCCCCAAGGAACACTCAAAATGCTTCAAAACTGCCCAAAGACCTCATCCTCAGGATCCCCTTCCTATTCCGTGTCTGTCTGCCCGCTTCTCTTCTTTTTCTCTCCATGTCCCAGTCCCACCCTGCTTTCATGCTTTCAGGCCTCAATGTCCCAGGGCCTCTGTGGATCATGGTGCTAAGCCCATCACACAGAGCCTCTGCCCTGGCACAGCTCCCAGGTCAGCTCTCACACATTGACGCTTACTTGGGTTTTGGCTTCGATTCACCTTCAGGTCCCCAGGAAGAGGAGAAAAAGACAATGTCAGTGTCACAGAGGCAATCTTGACCCAAACCCCACCACACTGAGCAGAGCCACCCTTCTCTCCCATGGATCCTCCTCCAGCAAAGAGGCATGCAATGAGCTCTGTGCCAGAACCAGAGGCACACACACTGGTGTTCCTGGCTGAGCAGGTGTTCGGAACCTCCTTATGCAGGTGAAGGGACAGTGCCGCCCTTCCCAGAGATCAACAAGGATGGGTACTTCACCTTCCCCAGGCTCCTGCTCTCGGTCCCCTTCTCCACCTGTGGAAAACATGATGCTTTGGCTGCCGGAGGCCAGCACCCTGCCCAGGGACACAATGGGGTGGTCCCACCAGGCTGTTCCCCTCTGCTAAACCCAGTTCCATCCCTCTGGAATGAAGGGGGAGACAGCCATTCCCTCATGAGCATCCCTAACGCACAGGCAGAGCAGGAGATATTCCTCTCCAAGAGGAACACCGAGGTGCGAGTAGTGCTACCTTCACCTGGATTTGGGGTGAATTCCTTACCTAAGCACAAAGCCATCCCTTCTGCAAGCACCCTGCTTCCACAGCCTTGGCAGAGAATGGGGCCAGGGCATCTCTGTGCCATTTACCACAGATTTTCTATCACCAGCAGGAAATGGATTCAACACCAAGACCCTGTTACAAGGGCCCAGTGCCTTGGGGGACTGGGATCAGGACTGAAATAGCTGAAACTGTCTCTCTTCTGCTCCTGCTTTACCTTCTCCTGGTGCTTTCGTTTCATCTTCTTCTTCTGTTTCAAAAGCAACAGGGAGAATATGAGCACCCATGGGTGAGGACAGGACAGCCCCAGCACCCCAAAAGAGGGGTCCCAGCACCCCAACTCAGGGAGCACATCTGGGATCTGAGCCTGCCCCAACAGCCACGATAACACAGGAACACACATCAGGACACCCCGTCTGCTCCAAAGGGGCCTCATGAAGTTGAGTGTCTTTCAATGGTGAGGCACATCAGAGAGTGACCCCAGCTCTGGAAACGCCTATGGGACTTCCTGGTGGAAAAGGCTGAATAATTTTTGGCACTGTTTTGGAGAGCTGGACAACACCCAGCAGAAAGCACCATTATCCTTGTGCTTGCAGAGCCGTTGCAATCAGTGGATCAGGAAAGGCCAGCTCAGGTTCGACATCTCCTCACTGGGAACCACAGATACAGGGGAGAGCGGCCCTCTGTGCTATTGACCATGCTGGGACATCCCAGACATTGCTTGGCACCCCAAACCCGGGCCTTGGAAGTTCGCTGGAGAAGCCACAACCCACCTTCTGCCTTGGTTTCTTCAGTCTCCTCCTCCGCTTCCTCTACCTGTTCTTCCTGCCCTGTGGAATAACGGGCAGCGTGAGTTCAAGAGCCATTGTCCCCCTGGCTCCCTACAGACCCCCAGGACAACTCCAACGTGGAGCCAGATGAGAGGGACCCGGCAGAGATGCAGCCACGGGAGAAAGAAGCAAAGAGCTTTGCTCTAACCCTTCCCAAGGCCGGCTCTCCGTGCCTGTGCAAATCAGCAGATCCATAGCCCCTCCCGGTTTGTCCCTCATTCCTTCTCATGCTAATCGCGTTCTTATAGCCCAGGCTGGGAGGAGAGTGATTTCTATTGCTCCCCTTTAGCCCCAGTGAAGAACAAGAGCGGCTGTCATCAGAGAACATGCCTTCGGCGCCTTCACAATCTTATTTATGGCACTGTGAGAGCATTTTTCCACTGGAGGGAGCAATATCCCCACAAGAGTCCTCCAATGGAGTCAGAACAAAGCTGGAGCCCACAGGTCCTGGGAACACTTGTGTTCCCCCAGCAAGAGCGAAGGAAAGGAAAAGAAGACAGCAAACCAGGAGTACATTGGTTGATGTAAGAGAGGAGCCACAGACACAGGAGCAGATACACAGATCACAGCAAGGGAAGAAGGGGGGTGTGCAAAGACTAAAAGATAGAAGTGGAAGAATGAAAGAAAACCATTTCCCAACCAGGGAGAGGCAAAAGACACACCGACATATTCATAACAGCAATGGAGAGGTGAAATAAAGAAAGGTGCAATAACTACCGTCTTCATCCTCTATCCATTCTTCCTCTTCTGAGCCAGGGAGGAGGGAAAGGAATAAGCGCAGAGGTTAGTTGGACACCACCAAGCTGTGGAGTATATCTATGGCGTGCATGAGATGAGCACTCCAGCACTGCAGGGCTTTCCCCTTTGCATGTCCCTTTGCTTTTCATGTCTGGGATGCTTTGCTGCACAGCAGCCCAGGCTGCCTGGCAGTGCCCTGAAGCAGCAAGAGGCTTGGCAAAACCCAGCTCCCAAACCCAGCCCAAACACACAGCCCAGATGTGCCCCAGCGTGTCTGCATGCACCACAGGCTTTGCTGCTTCATCAGGCTGAGGCACTCGGAGCTTTGTGCTTGAGCACCATTAATATACATTCAGCTGAGGCTCCAGCTCCCATTGAGTTATTGGGTTCACACCTCTGCCTGTGCTGAGCCCAGCATTCCCACCCCTGCTTGCAGTCAAGGGAACACTCAGACAAAAGAGATCCTGAGAAAAACTCAGGCTGGTTTTGATCCTACTGACGTTTCAGTTGGAGAAATCCAGAGCATGGTCTCCTTTGCCATGAGTTACCCATCCCAAGGAGGCTGTGGATTCTCCCTCTTTGGAGACATTGAAAACCCACCTGGACATGTTCTGTGTAACCTGCTCTCAGTGGCCCTGCCTTGGCAGGGGGGTTGGACTGGATGGGCTCCAAAGGGCCCTTCCAACCCTAATGATTCTGTGATTCCAATCAAGGAACTTACCACCAGAAACCACCCGAACAAAACACTGAACCAAGAGCACTTGCCTCTTGGTTCTTAGAACCACTGGTGAGACACCTACCTTCTTCCACGTATTCCTCTTCAGAGAGAGTGTACATGCACACAGGAAAGAGGGAAGGGAAAGAGATGCAGGTTATTGAAGTTGCTTGGGTCATTTCTTTACTTCAGCCTCAGGGCAGCTGCAGATGATCCATATCCTCTTACCTTCCTGCTCCCTGCAAAGCACAACATGGATTTGTGCTGTTACTATGGGGCACGTGCATCCATCAGTCCATTCCAAGTGCTCAACTGAGACTTCAGCAGTGGTCAGAGAGCAGCGCCATTTTGCAGCCTCAGAAGATCAAGTGACCACAGCCTCTCATCCTTGAAATAGGCATTTCTCATCCCAGCTTTGCTTCAAAGTCCTTTCCTGACTTTGAGGGAGATGCACAGCCTGTCCTTGGATTGCCCAGGGGATGCTGGGCACGGGGCTCGGACTGATTGCCAGGACATGAAGGTCTCTCATGGCATTTAAACATAACAGAAGGATTTGGATCTACTTTTTCTGCTTGTGGATGAGGAGTAGGAGCTGTATTTGGACTAATCCCTATAACCATGTATCGCAGGTATTGAGCCCCTTCTCTCCAGGGTGAACTTCGTGCCCCCCCTCACCAGCAAAAGCTGCCCTTAGATTTAGGCCTTGGGGAACGACGCTCTGGATGTGGCAGCAAAAACCCCATCAGCTTTTCCCAGCTTTCTCTCACTGATTCAGATTGCAGCATTTCCAATGCCAGGGCTATCCCTTGCCGTGTGTGTGGTGGTACAGCTCCTAACACAAGATTCCCCACTGCTGGGGGTCTCAGAAGTGGTGCAGATGGGCACAGGGTGGGGAGATTTTACGCTGGATGCTGGAGCCAAATGGCACCTCTAAGCAATACCATGACCCTGTGGGGAAGTGGGAATAAGGAGAAAGAGAAGCTGCTTAAAACCACATCACTTACTGGTCATGTTCTTCGATGACCTCCTCAGAGTCTGACATGCCTGGTTATCTGACAGAATTCAAAGCACATAGGAAAAGGTGAGGGTTAGGAGCAGAGATAAGGACAAGCACAGCCTGCCCTCCAGCACCCGGGACACAGGCACAGGGATGCTGTGTCTCGCCAAAGCACTGGGAGCCCTGAGCTGTCCCCAGCTCTGACAGCATTATCTCAACAGAGATAAGGTTCCCCCTCCCCTCCTCTCCCAGGATCACTGCTCGCCCCAAATAGCAGGCAGATTAGACACAGCCTCATGCAACACTGATAACTGCTGTCAGGAGCCATGTCCAGCTGCCTCAGGGTGCTGGGTTTGCTCAGGGCACAGGAAAAGAGCCCAATTACAATGCTCAGCTCGTTTGGCTTCCTGACTATTCTTAGCTCCGTTGGGACTTAGAAACTTTGCAGGAACATCCCGTTATCTCAGATTTACAGCCCTGCACAAGCCATAGCACAAGAGCTCGATGACATTTCGCAGCCCAGCCCTCCAAGAGCAGTGTGCCCTGGAAAGGGATGATCTGAGCTCAGTTGGGATGTTTCTCTCCTGGTCCTGAGACTGAGCTCAGCTAAAAGGGATAATTCACAGCCTGCTTCAGCAATAGGAGTAGTAACTGCAGGAATGGCCATGCTCATTCCCAGTCCTGATCAGGAGGATGCCACTCATTGTCCCACCTCATCTAGCTTCTACTCAGTGCTCCACAACGAGGTCTGCACAGACCAATGCCATGATCAGCCCCAGCCCTGGGCATCCCGGAGCAGCATTGGGCATTCCGGAGCAGTGTTGGGCACCAACCCAGGCCCTTGCAGAGCCTGTGCACTGCTCAAGCTTGTGCCAGACCTCGGCCCAGCCACGATGCAGCTCTCGAAATAACTCCCATATGGCAAAGCACCTGTTCCCAGAGCAGCACCGCTTCCCTTCTCCTGCTGGGAACAACTGGTCCTGTTGCATCTGTCAAGCATTTATAACCCGGGATGGGTAGGAGAGACTGCGGGGTCGCCTGTTAGAGATGCTGAATCCAGGACTGGAATCCACACACATGGGAAAGCCGCGCTGCAGGAGGAGTGCCTCCGCATACCTGGCGGTCGTCAAATCTCACTTCTGAGCAATGACTCAGAAGGTGCTTTTCAGAGACAAATGAAGTCAGAACTCAGCCCTGTCTGCCCCAGCTTCATCGCCTGCTTCTGCCATCCTTGTTCCCTCTCATGGGTCTGGGCCTTGGTCCTAAGAAGCCCTTTCAGTGCCAATCCCTCAACTCCTCTCCCCCTCAAACACCAGCTCCTGGCCCTACCAGTCCCCCAGGCTCAGCATGGTCCTGCTATCCTGAGCTTGGCCAAGTAGTTCATGTGGCCTCTGAGCTGCCAAGACTTCACTTTGTCCTCTCACAACACAAGAGCAGAGACTCCCTCCTGGCCATGAATGTGCAAACATGCATTTGCAGAAGCTTCTTTCTACATCTCCATTCACCTCCTTCCTCATATATCACTCGATCCCACAGAGAATTTGCTCAGGAACAGCAACAAAACCTTAAAGGGTACACAAAAAAGATGTCTCTAGGAAATACACATCCATCCTCTGCACAGAAATGGATAAACCTTTCCACTGAAGCTTTGGAATCTTGTTTTACCAGCATTTACTCCAGTGTGGGTCACATCTCTGCTCCCTTCCTGCTTGGCAGGGTCAGACCATGCACAGGAACATCCCAGCTCTAATGCACCCTATGGGCTGCCAGTGAGCCATGGCCACGCTGGCCCAGCTCTCACATGGGCATCACATCCTTCTTGTCCCATCCAGAGACACAGTCAATGGGGATCTGCAAGATCCCCAGGAACCAGAGCAGCCAAAACCCTTCTCGAGCCACCTTGGCACACACTGGGGTGGTTTAAAGGGCATTGGGCAAGTTGCAAATACAACCCCCTGGAGAAGGTCCGGATGCTTGATCCATGGGAATGCCTTCATGGCAAAAATACCTCCTGGCTGGGGAGGACCATTACCCCTGAGCCAAATCACTGCTGCCCTCTCTAAGCATCCTATGCGCCACGCAGGCAGCCCCCCACGCAGCCTTACCTCTGCTGTGGGGCGCCAGTGAGATCCCTGGGAGCTGACGGGCGTCTGGGAAATGCTCTTTGGGGGCAGGAGGCTTTAAGGGGGCTCCAGCGCCCACCCCGGGGCGGGCAGCGCCGGGAGGAATGTGCCCGGCGCCCAGGGAGGAATGCAACACTTGCGAGCTGCTATTTCAGCCCCAGCCCCCTCTGCCGCTCCCCCTTCCCCCCCAGGAGCCCATATAAGCCCAAGCTATTGTGTGGCCTCAGAGATTTGCTATTTTAAACCCTTCGGACCGAGATACGCGAGTGCCCGAGGGGCTGACACAAGCCAGGCAGCTGTCACGTTCTGATAAGGCAGCGAGCGCAGGACCAGACCCTCCATCGCAGCCCCCAAGATGCTGTAAGAGAAGAGGCTCAGGCTGGTTTTACCCTCCCAGCACATGTGTGTCCCAGGTCTTTGCCTTCTCTACCCGTGCCAGAAGAAGAGAAGGAAAACTGTTCTCATCCCATCTCAGAAGCGGGTGCCCAGGAGCATCTTAGAAAGAGCAACTTTTATTAGGAAAACAAAAAAGGCACAGAGAGAACCAAGTCCTTTCCAAAGCCTAACAAGCAAGATCAGGTCGAGGGGCAGCAATAAAAGCCCACACCGCATTTGGGTACCCCAACGGCTGCTCAACACACAGCCCTTGCCCACTTGAATGGCCCCAGCCCAGGGATTTCAGCATCGTTTTATGGGCCAGCACCCTAAAGCCATCCTGATTACCCTGCATGCCTGCTGGGTGGGTGCAGCAGCCCAAGGGGTGCGGGACATGGGTCACAACAGCCACAGGCAATGGGCAAGAGGGAAACAACGCTTGGGGAAGGGGCCCAGCACAGGGCATTCAGCTCCATGCAACCCCAAAAATAGGACTACGGTCCACCCACCCTTCCCATGTATTTAAGTGAAAGGGGTCACTGCGTCAGTCACCCTTCTTCCACAAAGGATCACTCAATGCATGTGTGACGTTACAAGCTTGGGTAACTCCAGCTGTGACAGCCTGGGGAAGGGCTGACGTCTGCCTGCCCCACACCACCCCACACCAGCCAGGCAGCAGGGTTGGGTATGGTCCACGGATATGCAGCTGAAACTCCCTTGCTCAGGCAGCTTCTTGCCCCACTGACATCATCCATCTGCAAGGGAGATGCAGAGGTTGATTCCCTTTGCAAGCACAGTTGCAGGGCACAGGCAGAGGTTAGGAGCAAAACACCAAAACACTGAGGCAAAACAAGGCAAGAATCTGTCTCCAGCATCTGCAAGGAACTTCCAGGCCTGGGCACTCCTGGACAGGCAGCAAGTGAGGACTGTGTGCGCAAGGATAAGCTTCCAGCCTTCTTCCTTCCTCAAGCAGAGGGCCCCAGGGATGTGGGGTGAGCCTGCATGTGGCACAGGGAGCGCTCATGGCAGTGGACTGCTGGGCAGGGCTGGGCTTTGATCCTCAGAGCAAAACAGTTTATCCCGGATCATCTGCTGTTATTACAAATGATATTATTGCAACTGGAAAAGAAAACGAGAAACAGTGAGGCCAGGCCTAGGGCTGCAAACCCCAAAGGCAGCTACTGTAACCAGGACCATGCTTGTGCCAAACAGGGCAGGCAGGCAGGCATCCCCTAAATCCCACCACATGCAGCTTTTCCCTTCTCCCAGACCAGACTCCTTCTCACCATTAGAGCTGCCTCCAGCTGCCCCCTCCTGCCAGCTCCCCCAGGCCATGGAGTCCTGGATGCCCCACACAACCCCATAGCCTGGGTTTATCACACCTGGCCATGGGAGATGTGTCCATAATCCTGGCTCTGTCCCTGGCTCAGTGGATGCACCGCCTTCCAAAGCAGCCCCGTGCCTACCTTGGTGTCTGCAGAGATGCCTCCCGGCTGCTTTACCCAGGCATCACGGTTGGGCAGGCTGTTTATTTTCCTGATGTCCTGCAAGCAGAGGTGGCACAGGAAGGTTTTCCCTGTGTGTCACACATTACCTCGGCCCGATTTGAGCCAACCCTTGAAGCACACACACCCCAGGTAAAACCAGACACCTCTGAGACCCTGCCCCGGGCAGACCCTCCAAACCAAGCACAGCTCCAGCCCATAGAGACGGCGGCACGGGGTGCTCTTACAGGAAAAGCTGATGAAGGAGCTGCAGGCTTTTATCCGGGAGTGACCCAGGAGCAAACCCTCCCCTGGCAGACATGAGCCAGCGCAGACACGTCCGGGCAGCACTAATCTCTGCAGCTCAGTGCTGCGGGTGCCCGGGCTTGTCTGCCCCAGCTGCGGGGCTGGGCTGGAGCTGCCCCTCCTGGGCCCATACCCAGGAAGCTGCAGGAGTTTGTACTCTGTTATTGCTGCGAACAGTGAGACACCC
>JANRGW010003913.1:0-73579 GCA_024733675.1 Psilopsiagon aymara | reverse complement strand
AACCCATTCCAGTGCCTCACCACCCTTACAGTAAAGAATTTCTTCCTCAAATCCAATCTAAACTTTCCCTGTTTAAGATTGAACCCCTTACCCCTTGTCCTCTCACTACAGTCCCTAATGAAGAGTCCCTCCCCAGCATCCCTGTAGCCCCCCTTCAGATACTGGAAAGCTGCTATGAGGTCTCTACCCGGCCTTCTCTTCTCCAGGCTGAACAGCCCCAACTTTCTCAGCCTGTCTTCGTACAATATCATCTTGTTTTGTAAAAACTGGAAAAGAAAAGTTGCAATACATAGTGAAGTTTAAGGTGGTAGGTGTGCTTTCACCCTTGCAGCTGATATAGGTGATTCATTTGATCTCATTGCTTGTCTTGCTTGCTTTGCTTTGCTTAGCTCAGCAAGTGAGAGTTGTGGCTTTTCTCAGAACCCTTCTCCAAGTTTAAAAAGATACCAGGAAGAGCTGGTGATCCTGGTGACAAGCATAAGCATCACTGCTTTTCTCAGCACCACTCATAAGAATTCATATACCAGCCTCTGGAGCTTGTAAAGTATATAAGCTAAAGAGCCTCAACGCCCAGACCTGGCAGTTCCTCCCCCCACGGTTTTGATAAGTTTTTGTGGGATTTTGGAGTAATTCTGTTTCAAGTTTTGGGGGAAAAAGAAAAAAAAAATAGACGAGAAAAAAAGACTTCCAGTGATTTTCTTGATCCAGAACTGAACTAAATTTTATTGTAATTCTTAAGTGCTCTGCTCAGTGCATAAATCACCGTAGTACAGGAGCTGTCATATTGTTGGGGGTTATGAAGATAGGCTTCTGTCAGCAAGGTCTACATATATTTGTGGTAAGATGCAAAGATGGAGAAATGGAGAGTGTCATGGGTAAGATAAACTAAGCAAAGGAAACTGAGCAGAAACCAAGAGTTTTTGCTGAAAAGTAAAATAGATGTGGGCAAGTAGAGGTTTCTGCTTTTTCTTATATTTCTAGCTTCGGTCTTATTCTTTCTTAACTGTGCTGCTTTTTGTTATTTGAAAGTGTGAACATGCTGACATTATAATTTAAAATGGAGACCTTTGGGGCTTGCATCAGCTTTTAACAAGAGTGGTTTCTGAATTATTTTCAGTTAATTTTAAATAGTGCTGTATAATTTCTTTGTTTATTTTACATCTATTGAGTAAGTGACTGTTTCTCTACTTGTCTGCTGTACATTTTTTAGCCGTAGCTCTCCTGTATGTTACAAAGTCCCAAATTAGGTGAACTGCCTTTCTCATAGTATGTAAGTAGCTCAATTCAAGAAGTGGAATGAAGAAAAACTCAGTACATAACGTGTTTTAACCACTTTTGAACAAACTGTACACAAGAAAAGAATGCAGTGGTAGCTTTCCCGGCCAGCTTTCTCTTCTGATAAGATGTAGAAAGCTGTTCACAAGTCTGAGAGAGTTTGTCAAGGACACTAAAGTCAAGGAAAACAGTATTGTGGAAACCAAGAAGGAGGTTCCTATCTACGTAAAATCTGAATAGAGGAAAACATGATAATAATGAAATGTCTAAAGCAGTCATTCCAAAATACTGGATTACTCTGTTTCCATTATATAAAATGTGTATTTCTGTTTTGAAATTCTGCATAGCCCTTTGCATATTTATCTACTTCCCAGCTTTCGTTTTTCCAGTAGTAGTCAAGTGTTTCTTTGGGACCAAATTCTTGCAGCCAGACAGCTAAAAAATTTCGGTAGTCTTCTCTCATCCCTCCTTTGTTTTTCTTTAGTTAATCAGGGCAGTATCTTCTCTCTGTACAAGGCAGCTGTTTTCAGCTCCTGCTGAGTTTCTACAGGCAGTGTTTGGCATGTTATCATTGCTGAGAACTGTAGGAGTTGTTGCTTTGCACAGAGGCAAGCTAATCAATACTACCCTGCCTTGTTCCAGGCTCAGACCAATCTGCTGTTTTGACACTCCTCTCTCCTGTAAGCCCTTTTCACATGGTAACGCAATCTCTGAAAAATTTTTTCTTAAGGCAGCATTCCTGTGAATGCTGTCACCAGAGGCAGGAGATTGTGCTGTTTGTAGATGTTTCCAAGTTGGGGCAATGTTACAAGGCTTGCATATTAAGTATCTCACACAAACTGTTTCTTAAAGCCCTTTCTGTCTACTGTTTTTATTTCTTTGCTCAAGGCTCAATTCTAGCATGATACTTACCATCCTAAAAAATAAACTGATGGAAAGGTCAGAGGACATTTAAAATTATTCTGGGTTTTTAAAAGTGTTTGCCCGTATTTTGAGTGTATTTTCACCCCTCAGCCTCAGTACACTTCTTACCTTGTTGAGACTTCTCTATGTTTTTAGTGGTTCATGTAAGTTTACTTGTGCTGCTTTGAGCTGAAAGCCGATTTTGCTGAATGGATACTTCCTTCTGTTGTTCCTTTTATATAAAGATAACCATCAACATCTTGGCACACTATGAACTTCATACTCTGTGCAGGATTGTGCCCATTTAGCTGTAGCAATTTTTCAGCTAGTTTTACGTTTGTCGACATAAAAGCTATGTTTGGATGACAGAATCCTCAAGATAGGGATGGTGTTTGGCTTCATATGTCTCAACAGAGCTGAATGGAGCATGTAGCAGTGTCTTTTTTTTAGAGAGAGAGAGAGGGAGACTACAGGATTTGCAGTTCCTTGATGGGCTAAAAGTGCCTTTCTTCCCTTTTCATTATTGGAAGAGCTCTTAATTCTTAAAGCCAGGGAAAAATGCATAAAGAATATAATCTATCATAGTTCATACCTTTGCTGGGCAGAGTCCCCTGCATTTGCCCATTTTTCAAGGAGAAGCATTGTAACATGATACTAATTGAACAGCTCTGGTATTCAGAAGTTTCTCTCTCAAGTGTTAAAGTTTTTTATGGGACTTTTGCACGCCAAGGCAGTTGGCTTCTCTTTGTCTGCCTTTGCTGCAGCTTGGGAAAGACTACCTGGCTGCTCCTTAGGAGTGGCTTTGATTTTATCTTACCAAGGTTTTTTTCCTGTAGTTGCTTTTGTCTTGCAGCTGAGGAAGTATATACTGCAGGAAGTAACAGGTCTACCTTTTTGTATGGATTGCTTTCTCTTGGAGAGCTCTGGCATAGAGAGTGCTAGAGAAAGACAGCAATAGCGATGCTTATCTAATTTAAAAGGCACTTCATATGCTTTTGGTCAGCTTAGTAGTTTCATTCAGTACCTAGCATGTTTTAGAAATGCTATAACAGTTCAGCGGGAGGGGGGGGGCATGAGGTATTTCAGATTTCCATGAACTTCCCTCTTGCTATTTTAGAATTCCTCTTGAGATCTCTAACCATTTCCCTGCTGCTGATGACAAGTTCTCAAGGAAAGACGTAGTGACTAAGCATACAGCTTTGGTAGTGTTTTAACATTGTAAATTATCTTCTGTTAATTACTCTATTACAGAACGGTTTGAATTTTGGTCACCTAAAGCCCCAGGTCATTTGTGTCTTGGAGAATTTAATGTCAGCTTGATGATGACATCAGAAACTCTGGCAGTTATTTCATAACTCTATTTTCTGAGTTCTGCAAAGCAGCTGTGGTATCTTACCATAGCTGGTTTTGCTTTGCTATATGTAATTCTGCTAGAATGCCTTTTTACACCTTAAATGATGTCAGTACAGCTTCGGTAAACCTTTGTTCAGGCTCAAGAGCTGCCATGACATTTGTATATGCATTCAGTTTTCTGCAGGTCCAGCAGTTGAAGAAGAGATATTTGCCTGCTTTGTTAGATCTACAGCTTAAGTCTCACTAATGTCACATGAACAGTGATGAAAGTATGCTTTCATTTGAACCAAAATAAGCTTCACCATGACTTACTGTTGTTCCTTTACATCTTTGTCCTTTAGGAGCTGTTTGAAAAGTATACATCAAAATAGAGGAACCAGGCATAGGAAAGACGTGAGAACAGGCAGATAGAAGGAATAGGCAAACATTAAATTACTAGGAGTATTGAAAAATTCACCCTTCCTGTTTTCATCTTGCCTGTAATCTGGCTGTAGGAGCCAAAGCAAATAAAGCATAATTTACTGTGCTTTATGCAGAAATACAGCTTTTTTGCCCAGTAGTTATTTTTAACACCATAGCCCCTTCTGCCAAATTTTAGTGATTTTTTGGTTTTAAGTTATCCAGTGGTATTTTGTGCATTCTGTTTTTTAATGTGCAGTGAAATGAAGAGCACAAAACCCCTAAATTGTGGTTCTTACACGAAAAAAATTTAGTTCCCTATCAAAACACACCACCTTTAAAACTATGGAGTTTAGGACTCTGCTTTCAAAAGAGAGTTTCTAGTTTCCGCAGTTGTCTCATAGACCATGTTTTCCAGTACAATATAAAATGTGTTTTTCAATATCCCTCCTGGTACTTAAGAAAATGAAATAATAGTTAAAACTGAGTAAACGTGAGTCAAGGACTTCACACTTCTCATACTTTTTTGTAATTCTTTTGGCACATAAAGTATGGATACCTTACTAAGGCTAATAAGACTCCACACGCAAGTGATGTCTTTAAAAGTTTGAAAGGATTGCTATGAAGTAGAGCATGGCCTGTCTGAATAGCGTGATCATGAGAGGCAGTGGTACATGTAAGAAATGTGGCTGATGTACAGACGGAACACTCTTGATGAAGGAGGTCTGAAATAGATGTTAATTTCAAATTTTCCACTTGTTGAGAAAGAAAACTGCATTTATTTTCCCGATGTTCCTGATGTAATTGTTCCTCTCTTATGAATACTTTGATACTTGAGTAAGTCTGTGTACATTAGTGAGGGAGAGAATGTTTATACATGTTGATTGTGATAGTCTAATTGAGGCTTGTTGAATGAATAGCTGATCTATGCTTTTTCTTATTGGATGGATTAGTATTTCAGATTTGTCCTATCTGATGTGAGATATGCTATCATCAATAAGTAACTTTACAAGTCAGCCAGCCAGTGAAAAAAATAAGGGGATAAAAGATGAGGTATTAAGCTGAAACTATTTAATTAAAGACTTGTTTTAAAAATAGCCTGACAATTATTAAGCTGTCTGACTTTGGACCTATCCAAAATTTAATTTTAAAGAAATACATAATTTTTCATTTATTCTGCTCTTATTTAACATATTTACTGTTAACATTCCAGAAAAGCTTGTACTATGCTTGAGCGTGTTAAGGTCTTTGGAATTTTTATGAGTGGAAAAGTCTATTAGAAATGTGAAAAAATACTTACTTCAAGGCTATATGACACATCCCCTATTTAGCACTTTTTAAAAATTAGTGTCTCAAGAAACAGAAGATGTTCCTTTCTTTAGAGACATATACCACACTGTCTTGTTTATCTGCTAAAACACAGTAGAGTATCAGTGCACCAAAAATGTTGGTGTTTCATTTGGAGCTTTTTCTGGGCAGTTGTTTTGGGAATTTGAGTCTTAACAAGTGCAAGTACTTGAAAGTGGCTTTTCAGTCTAAATAGTAGTTTCTTGTTTCATAGCATGTTATCATCATGATTCTGACCTATTGATTAGAAAAAGAAGCACAGGATTATGGGAGACCAGTTTAGCTGTAGTGAATTTTTGACGAGTTGATTCTATTTACAAGGGGAAGGGAGGCTTTAATTTATGACTACATTTTGGAGGAGCATTTGTCTTCTCAGATGAAGCAGAAGAAAAGATTACATTTTTAAACTACTTTTTTTTTTTTGCTATTTTTCTTTTGATTAGCTTTGTCCTGAGCCTTCTGTGAGATAACAGCTGTGCTTGTATCCCTACCTGTTTGTTTGCAAGTATATGAAAAAGACCCCAATCCTATGAATTTGTCTGCATAGCAAGTAGTATTGCCAGTACACATTATGACTCACTGATTAGAGGGAAACTGTGGCTTGTTGCTTCTTTGGTCCCTAAGAAATAAGTGCTAGAGCTTAACCCCTGCCAGCTGCTACAGTGGAACAGTATTCTAATACATACTTTTTAGGTTTAAGTAATTAACTTTGTTCAGAGTGAGAGAGGACTTCTTATAAACTGCCAGGGTTTTTTTTGTTTTCTGAATGCAGCTTCTCTGACTTCATTGCCTGGTTACCTCGCTATTTTGCAGACCTGGACAGAAGCACAATGTCATTTCTGGCAGGCGAATCTGCATAAATGATCTTTCCCATATTAACTGGATTTCTGGAACACAGCAGCAAAAGAGGAGGGAAAAGACTTGGGTTATTTGGGCAGCACAAAACATCTTTCCTTAAGACTCTTTGTGTGGTTTCCTCTAAAGGGAAGTGTTTGATTTTTCAGCCTCACCTATCCCTTTTTCTCTTCTGCTGCAGTGGTGCTGCTGGTTTCCTCCTATGGTGCCTGGAGGCTGCTCTGTGGGAGCTCACCCTCAGAGCGCTCCCTTGACACTGAAGTTGGAAAGCAGAGTAAGCCTTAGAGTTTTCAGTCTGTGGGTTTTTTCAAGAGGATTGCTTTGAAAAATGCACCTTTCTTGAACTCCAGATGTTGAATAGGAGGGTACTAGAATCAAGGGAGAGAGATTGTTGCTACAGAGACATTTCTGAGAGGGTTTTGATGCTGAATAGACGATAGGTATTGCAGATGCTAAGGGCAGTCTGTGAGGTGTAGGAAGCAGACAAAATGGACTAGGGGCACAGAAAGAGAAGCTGCAATAGCCCAGCAATGAAAGCCGAAAAGCCTAGCTGAGGAACATGAAAGAGCCTATGTTCCTGAAGGAATTTCCAGTGCAGGTTTCCTTTATTCAGTAACATTCAGTGAAATAATGTACTCAAAGCTCTGAAGTGAAATTGTTCAGTGTGTGTTCCAAACTGGTGAAGTGTGTTTCACAAAGACCTTTTCTTCCTTTTTGCATGACTTGAGTAGAAAACACTTTTTTCATAATACGCCCAAAGAAATTCTCTGTATTCTTCTTTCTCCTTTCCCCCCCTGGGTGTCTGTCTTAAATGTTACTCTAAGCATTAAGGCAGTGACATACTAGCTCACACTGAGGTGGCGTGCTGTTGCTGGGCATTTCATCTCAAGATTTTATAATCTATCTATACCAAGTTATTTTGGGGGCATGTGTGTTAAAACCAGGGAGAACCTGATCTCTGAAGAGCAAAGAAAGCCCATGAAAGGAAAACAGCGCTGTCTTTCAAATCAAGATTTTACCTTCTTTCTCAGCTAGGGCTTCAGTTTGCTGGTGGGACTGACCCATTTTGGTGCTTTGTTGTAGAAAATGAGAATACAGATACTTGGGCTCTGTCTTTTTCCTTTCTTTCTATGCTCAGCAGCAGTAGCGTAATCCTTCAAGGTCTACAAGAGAAAGAAAATGGCAGTACAATGCCCCAAATTTTAAATGTGGAACAAGGAAATAATAAAATGTCCTTTAAAAATCTATGAAAATACTTACAAATGTATTTAAATTATTATCCCATTATTTCGTCTATGAAAAAAGACTAGTCAGTCTTTTGTAGTTAATATTAGTTAGTTTTAGTCAAGGACGGGTCCTCATTATGCTTTGAGTAGTGCAGAAATAAAAAGGCATCTTAAGTGCCTTCAGAAGCATGCTCATTAAAAGATAACACTTGCATAAAAGGAAGGAATAGTTCAATGGGACAAGTTGTAGGTATATTTGCTGAGCTGTAATGTTGCTTGGGAAGTGTTAGACAATTGACTTTAATTTGGCTTTGTAGCCGTTTTTAAACAGTGTTTTATTTAAGCATGTCTTTTAAACTTTTTAGGGATGTGGGTCACATGCTTTTTTGAATGAGAACTTAAAGTTCAGACTCTTTTATGAAATTCAGAGTTATAAAATGGTTTTGATTATTCCCGTCAGAAGAGTCCCAGTAGTACTTTTCCTGCTAGTGTAAATTATAGTATGGATTTTCATTTGGGGTTTTCACCCATCCTCAAAATGATCATACAGACATACTTGAATTTAAAACTCAGGAGTTCTCGTATCAGTGTGTCAGCATCAGTTTGGTTTTAGGCAGTTGCCTGAAAACTACTGTGAGATTGGTGTACACAGCAGCTTGCAAAATCAAACCATTAGCAAAATGTAGTTTTGAACTCCCTAAAGATTTTGTTACTGACTTCCATTAGTGTAAATTCTGCCCCAGAGTTGCAGATTGAGCATAAATATTGCAGGCATCAGTGCGAATCAGTGCCATTAATGCAGGTGTCCTTGAGTGTTTTTTGGTAACATGGAACAAACCATGTGTGATCTTAGGAATCTTCATAAATGTGGACCAATGGCCTATCGTGTTCTGAGTGCATGACACTTGGAGATAAATGCAGACATAACTTGCATGAAAGCCATTTTTTCTAGTGATCTGTGCTACTGCTGATAGTCATCTCTTTATGTGGGAAAATTAATATTGTTTATTTTCATTTGTATAATTGTCATCCCCATTCTACAGGACTGACCTGGGTGGTTGACAGTGGAGAGTCTGCTGCCATTAATGAACTTGTGGGTGTTCCATGAATCATAGTCATGATTAATATTAAAAAACAGAATCCTTTTAAATAATACTAATCGAAGAACTGATGAAGTGGCATGTTCTCAAATCAGCACTTCCCATAAGCTTTTTTGTTGGTGTGATTTTTCTTCAGTGTTACTCCTGTATTCATTCAAGGAAGCCATATTTCTCTTCAGTGCAGTGGGAAGGGAAAGTAGCTGTTAGGACATAAATAAGTAAATACTTGCTTCCTGGAGCATCTCACATTGGTAAAACAACTTGATACGCTGTAAATATATTGCAGTGATACAGTCTCACTTCCGATGCCAGTAGAATTCAGCTATTCAGTCTGTAAGCTAGCCAGATTTTTTATGAAGCTGCAGGTATTTCCACATCTAGCCTTCTCACTTCCAAGTTTTAATTCATAAAGTAGTACTTCCTTAGTTTTTAAACAGTTTTCTTCTACTCTGCTTCTGTGTGAAATTGCCTTGCAGAGAACTGGGAAGAGTAGCAGATTCTGCAGAGTAAATCTTGAATCTGGATCTAAATGAGCTGCTGACAAATATCCACGCAAGTGCTGGTATTTTTTTCTTTCCAATCATTGCAGGTTATTATGGCAGTATTAGATATTGTTTGTAGGGTATTTCCAGGGAGATGTGTTGACAAATCATAAACCTTTGAAAGCAAATAGAGACTTATAGAGAAATAATGCAAGAAGACAGTTCAGTTGCTATCATCACTCTTCAGGCTTTTTTGAGGAAAATGCTCATTTTCCAAAATGTGAATGTATTTGAGATGTTGAATAGGTAAGAGCTTCAGGTTTTCCAAATGTCACACCAGGGGAGGTGGGGTTTTTTTAATGAGAGTAACTTGAAATAGATGGTGAATTGTTGGGAAGACTGTTAGCATTACACATCCATCACATCACACTGTGCCTTGGGCATCTTCAGAATGTTTGCTTTCTGTCAGATGTAAAATATTGTGATGGATAAATCCCCCAGTAAAGGTCAGACCTGGCAGCAATATTCACTCATCTGAGAAACTAAAAGGTCAGAATACTCAAGATTCTGGTAATACTGGAAGCTGAGCATCACAGTAACATATGGTTGTACTTCCACTCTTAATTTTATGTGAACCTGTTGTGTTTGGTACTTCTGGAAGTTTGTTTCGGTAGGAAAGTGCACTGTTGCAGTCTCACACAACAGTTCAGTGTTTTTCAGCCTTCAGCTGAACTCCTTTAATTGAAATCAATTCGTTTTGTGGTAAACCATCTCTTGCCTATGGGTGTTTTTGGTAAAGTATTCCTCCTAGTACTGTGACAGCATTGTTATCTTAACACTACCACAGAATTAAGATGATCATCTGATGCTCAGATTTCCATGCCATCAGATAAAATTGGTTTTAGAAAACAGTGATTGTTTAAACCATCTGAACAATCTTTCTAATGCTACTGGGTTGCTCACATGAATTAGATGAGCTGCCTTTTCTTGAAGAGTTTCTTTCTAGATGATTATGATTATTAAGCTTGGGAACCACAGCAAAGTTGACTTGCCGCTGTGATAGGTTTTGTAATCTCACTGTGGATTTACAGCCTGGTCTTTATGGAGTAGCAGGAAAATGTGTTGTCCAGAGCATACTGCAGAACCAAAATATGAGTCTCAATCTCAGACTGGCTCCTGCTTTTTCTCCAGGCCCATGTCTTTTTTGTTGATTCAGATTATTTCCCCTTCACTAGTTCTGATTGTTATTTCAGTGTGGTTTTAATATTGATAAAGGAATAGTTTTTCTCCGTATTACCATAGACATCATGAGAAAAAGCTTGCAGGGAATTATTCTAGTCCTAGTTTAGCTGTAACCAAATAAGAATAAATATAGCAAAACCTCCTTGGCCTATCATTAGGAAAAGCATTATGGAGAAATAGGACTGTGCTTTGTTTAAGTGTATGCCATATATGAAACAAAAGTGTCAGGTAATTGTACCTTACTCCTTAAAGAGTCTAAGAAGCCTGTTACACATAATTACATTAAAACCCACAGAACCTTATAGTGGTGAAAAAGAATTCTAGTCTGAATGAGACCAGGTGGAAATTGGTACTGGAGCAGAAGTAAGTATGTACATTTACTAAGGGAGTCTATGATGCATAAAGCATAATATTATTTCCTGGCAGTTTTTGGCCTTCGATGACAACTAATATCTCTATAATTAAGAGCAATGGAAGTATTTAGAGGAAAACTGTATACTGTTATAAACCATTCTTTTTTTAATTGAACAGCTGTAATTTCTACCAATGGAGCAAACTATATTATAAGAAAATGATTATTAGTTTAAAATGCAAAGTTAAATGAATGCAAAATTAACAAACAGATGGCAAAGAATTATTGTGTTTTATTTTACTCCTGGGTAAAAGGGCTCATGCATGATTGTAAAAATGTCATCACACTTCGTAAACCTGAAAGCAAACAGAATTTGCAGTTGTGCACATCTGTTTTGGGACACTGCTAAAGGGTTAGAAGAATCAATGTTGTTTTCAAATAAGGGTATTCATCAAAAGGATATCATTTACTTAACAGTTATGGCTTCTGCTAAGCATCAGACTTAATGTTCTGTGGAATTCATTACAAAATTTGGCAGCTTTTTATTTTGCAAGCTACTGAGGCAGCCTGCTGCAAAATGAACCGAACAGCCCCTTTGTCATCCTCCCCTCCTCGAACCCCAGAAAACAGCAGAATTACCCCATAAATGTTTGACCAGCAACTTCAGGGTTGTGATTTCTAGGTCAGGATGTTGCACTTCTTGATGCTTGCCAAAGGAGTGTCAATGATGAAACAGAATGGAACGTCAAGGGGCTTATTTGTTTATTTCAGTAGCTAGTGAATTCAAGAAAAAAAAAAAAGGGTTATGTAATATTTGGGGATACCGTGTTTTGGGAGGAGGAATGGGAGAAATATGTGTGACTAATTTAGTCATATTGAAAAAAAAACCCTGAAAGCCCCAGCCAGATGAAACATGTGAAGCTTTTATTAGTAAAGAAATTATATTAATGTTTCAAGCTGGTAGTTTCAGAGTATGCCATCTAATTGCTTGCTTTGAGCTCAATTTACAAAAATTAGAGAACTGAAGATGTAGGATTTTGTTTACGATGACTTTGTGCCATTTGGAGAGTGTAATTTAGGAACAGCCAAGGAAATAGGAATTATGAACAACAAGGTACTGATTGCAGTCAGTGGGGAGGGAATACTAAAGAGGTGATTACTAATGAGGAAGGTATTAAAGACAGGAAATTCTTGTATTTTTTTATGTCTGTACATAATCCAGAGTTCCCCGTCACCCCATCCTACTATGACCTTGTAAATTAGTTGTATCATTGAGTGTATATAGAGACTTTTGCTGACAGGAACTTTCTGTTAAACTGAGTTAATACATCTACAAAATCCTCTTTAAAACCCACATTATTAAGACTATAAAATCAAACACACAAAGTTAGGACAGGCCAGAAGACAGGTTGTCTGCACACAGTTAATGTCTTTTGCGTAGCCGTGATTATTCAGTCTCTAGTTACGTGGTCACATGCAGAATAGCTAGTACCTAGCTGAGTCCATAGGATGGACGTTGCTGTCTTAGTAAAAACCTGTTCCATATTACATATTTTAATTGTTGTTCAGTGTGTAGGTATGTAGACTACCCAAATACTCCTGAAAGGAAAGAATTACTCTTCTCCACATGAGTTTTTCTGTAATGTTTCTGCTGAAATAAATATATGGATGACTTGTCCATAAATTTTTCTGAACAGCAGATTTATATAGCCTTTATCTATGTCTTAGGCTACATTTTTCCCAAGAAAAGTTGTTTTTTTTTTTCCTTTGTTTCTTTTACTTTATCTTTCTTTTTTTAAAATTTAAAAATATCCAATATCTGACTTGGATGGCAAATTAGAAAGTTGAAAAAATACTCAGACTTACTTAAAAAGTTGCGCTGATACAGCAGTTCTTTCTTCATTCTGTTGGAGTTGAGTGCACAGTTTTTGCAGAGGTCAGGACTGTATTTTGGGAGGGGAAGAAGGAGAGGAATGCAGGCTTTTAACAGTAAGGTTGGGGACTAAAAAACTTAAAAACTTTATTTACCCTGCCCAATATCATAAAGGAGCTCCATGAAAGAAGTGAAACTAGAACTTTTGCAGGTCATCATCAGCCCTTAAAGTGCCATCCCCGCCCTTTCTCAGCATCCTGTATCCACCCCATCTCCATCCATGGTTTTTTCCTCCCAGTCTCATATGCTTACACAGTGTAGTTAGCCCCTGTTGCCTCTCTGACCCATAGTTGTCCCTCTGCCTGTGTTCTGGGTACTCTCATTCCCCAGACAATATCAAGATCCTTTGGCACATCTGCTTTCCATTCCAGTGGTTTACTGTGCTTTGGCTTAGAGTATTTATTGCAGACTTCCTCTCTTTAATCCTTGTCAGACTCATAGTCCAGTCAGTGCTGGAAACTGGAGAGGATCAGTCATGATCAATGAGAGTAAATTTTTCTGTGATTCCCACTCTCCCCCAGCCCCCTATAAACTTTTGGAAGTGATTTAAATGAAAAATAAAAATAGTTTTCTCAAGCTTGGTCACATCTGCATAGATCTGCAGGGTAGGGGCAGAAGTTGCATCCCCCACGCTAAAGTTCCAGCCAAATTGTATGTCCTGTGAGTGAGGTTGTTTTTAAGATGAGCAAAATGTTTTTCTTACTGACTTTTCTCAGAAATGGCTGGAAAGTTTTGACTAGCTGTTCCAAAAGTATTAAGAGAATTTAGGTATGTGTTTAGGTATGTGTTTAGGTATGAACCTTTAGCCTAACTTTTTATCATTCAGAAGCCTGACATGACTAGAACAGAATTCATCTGGAAATCTTTGCAAGCAGTATCCATTCATAACCCTGCATTGATAGTGCATGCTGACTTTGGTGTGGACTTTACTGTGATACCAGTAGAGCACTTTTGTCAACATAGTCTAGGCTCAAGACTGTCTCATCTAAATTTAGACCTCCCTGTGGACGTGTCAACATGTGAGCTGTGTTTCTATTCCAATTATAGGCAGTGGAAATCTGTCCACTATTGTCAGTGGTGCCTGGACACCCACTGTTTGGTCAGCTGAATTGTAACGAAGTAAATTTCAAAAAATGCCTGAGTCTTCATTAAAGTGTGATGAGAGCTTAAACACTTGGCTCATATAGACACAAAATTTCGATGTCCTCATCCCAAGCCTTGTGTTGTTTGGAAGCACAGTGTGTCTGTACCAGCAGTAAATTTCTCCTTTCATAGTTTCTGTTAAATGCCTTTGCAAATGTAATTATGCCAGCCTTGTGGTAGCTACAAAGGATCTGTAGCGTAAACATAACCTGTAGGATGCTTAAGCTACTTCAGAGTCTTTCTATATGATTTAGGAACATTAGAGATTTGCTGAATTAAGCAGAAAGTTGACTTAATCCCAGTATCTTTCACAGTGACCAGTAACAGATACCTAGAGAAGATCATTAAACAACAAGCATGTAGCAGTGTTTCCCCCAATTATTTTATTTCAAGCCTCCCACAATTTGTAGCTCAGCCTGTGCTCTGCCAACAAAAAAATTGTCTACACAAATTTCTTGAACCTTCCAAGCATGAGTCAAATGGAAGTGGCACAATAGGCTGTTTTCTGAGCCTGCCAAAAGGCAACCTTAAACCACAGCTGATGGTTTCTGATCTTGCCTTGTTTGTCCTGAAGTTGCTGATGCTGAAGCCTAGTAATCACAATTTAAATTACATTAAGCATTGACCTTCTAATTGTTGACCTGCTAACTAAACATTATTATGTGTGTCTTTCTGTCATGGTGAATATTAGATGAGAATTAAAGGAATAGTTGGCTGTGGAAAAGCTTAGACTCACTCAAAACATTTACATTATCCTAAATCTAGAAAGCAAGGAGGTGAATTAAAAAAATGCTTCTCCTCATGGAAGTGTGGACAAAAAACAGCAAAGGCAGAGTCTGTGGAGGAAATAATATGCATGTGGTTATTCCACTAGCTTATATGGTGATGAATACAACTTCAAGGCACACAGGCCCTGCTGTGGAGCTTCTGAAAAGACAGGGTTTGGGAACATTTCAAATTACAGAAGAAAGTATTTGAGCACTGTAAGGTTTGCTTGTTTTCCTCTACCTTCAGGTTTCAAATAAAAACTGTTATCTTCATTAGCAAATTTCCTTCTTACAGATTATTTACCTATCACAACTATTGCAAAAACATGAATGCTTTATTGTCCCACCTCTTGGATGCCTTGAAACCAAGACCATTTGTTTAGTGTAGTTTTTGTAAAGGTGAAAAAAGAAAGGAGGCAACTAGTAGGAAGGAGAAGCAAAGGAGTGACTCGTACAGCCTGAAATCTCCGCACTTCTGCTTTCTGCCTTAATGATGTCTCGAGTCACTCATAGTGGCATTAGCTGTCACCACTTGTATGTTTTTACCTTTGTTCCTTTCTCGTGTACATAACCGAGCAGATCATGGACAGGTGGAGTATCTAGTCAAGAGATCTGCATTAGAAGACAGTCTTTCACAGTCATGTGTTGAGCTCGGCCAAATTGCATCTCTTCTGGTTGTCCATGTCTTTTCATATATTCTTAGAAACAAAACTTGATAGTTTATTTCTACACTTGTGATTTATTGTTTTCTAAGCTTACTTCAGAGAACTCAGAGCATGCAGTGGACACTGTGGTAAAGTTTTAATGCTTGCTGTCTCTGTTAAGAATGTTGTAGTTTTAAACTGCAGTTACAAAAAATCAGGATTTTCATTTCTTCAATTGTCTTATGTGTTAAAAATTGAGGGACAAATACAACTGTTCTCTGATTGACTCGCTTGTTGCAAATTCAGGTAATTTCCACATTAGTGACATGATTAATTCACAATCCAAAAAGTAGAAGGTAATTTCCAGCACTCCTGGAATTACATGCTATTTAGTACTTTTTCTAATCAGTAGTTCAATCAAAAGCCGTTAATTCATTTTATGTTGCCATCTTACTATGTTGTGCTCTTAAACACTTTGTGGTAGTGAGAATTGTATTTGATATTAGAAGTGCTAATGCTGATTAGTGTCTATAAGTAATATAAAGCTTTTTCTACATGAGGGAGTAATCAATGTAGATTATCAGAACTAGACTAATATTCCATTAATCATTGTTTATGCTAAAATTTCTTTGTGGCCGTGTTAATGACAGGGTGTCAAGGTCCACTTCTCCTTGGTAACTGATTTCTATGATGGCAGTTTTCAGTATTAGCTACCATCTGAAATATGTTCTTACAGGTAATACATTAAATCATTTAAGTAACGACAGATGGCTTGTGTGTATTTTTGAGTACACTATCATAAGATTAAAATTGCTTATTGTTATCATAGGGTTTGTCAACTGACCTTTCTAAAGATAAATAAGTTCATAATCTGTGAAAACCTTACTGCATGAATCAGTTTACAACTAAGTGTTTATTCAAAGTCCATATTTTAGCCTTTCATGTGTGCCTCCTAGAGGTTGTTAATTGTTGCTGAGACAATAATACTATAAAATAATTCTACAGCCAGTAAAATAATGATAAAATACAACCTCTCATTTATTCTAAGTACTGTCAGGATAAAATATTATTGCAAACACAGGTATCTGCTCTTCATTTGAACTTGTGCTGAGTTTTGGAGCGCTTGGTAGAATGGTTTGGGTTGGAAGAGACCTTAAAAGCTCATCCAGATCCAAAGCCCTGCCGTGGGCAGGGACACCTTCCACTAGACCAGGTTGCTTCAAGCCCTGTTCAACCTGGCCTTGAACACTGCCAGGGATGGGGCAGCCACAGCCTCTCTGGGCAACCTCACAGGGAAAATTTCTTCCTTATATCTAAATCTCCCCTCAGTCAGTATAAAGTCATTACCCTTTGTCCTATCCCTACATGCTGTTGTAAAAAAAGTCTCTCTCCAGATTTCTTGTTGGCCCCTTTAGGTATTGGAAGCTGCTCTAAATCTTCTCAGAGCCCTATCTTCTCCAGGTACACTGAGAGCTTGCTGAAGAAAACAGTTCATAACCAATGAAGGACTTTGAGTCTGTTGACTCTTTTTAGTGACTTTTTTATTGAATGTACTATGAATAAGTAGTGAACTGTTTCTGTAGCTTTCTGACACCTTGTGAAGTGGGTTTTTTTTTTTTCTGTAGAACAGGTCTATAAAATTATTTGATCCATGAACAAAACAGTGTGTTGCTTGCTTTGACAGCTTGCCATTTTCCTATACCTACCCTTGGAATATTTGAATTCAGCTTCCACCCTATTCACATAACGCCTTATTTTGTGCTCATGCTACTGAAATTGAAGACTCTGTACTGTTTCTGTGTCTGTTACTGTCCTCATATGGTATGGTGAAGACATGTGTTTCATGGGCAATATGATTTATTCCTTCCTTCTGCCTCCTACTGTCTTGATGCTATATTCTGGCAACAGAGTATTAAAGAAGTATTAGTTACTGAGTTTATTTAGCAGAGCTTTTTGTTGGTTTGTTGCTTTTTTTAAAATATGAATTAATAAAATTTTGCTATTTACACCCTTTCTTTGTGAAGGTCAGTTAATTGTAAAGCTGCATACTTGTTCTTCTGGGGTCATAGCATGTGGCCTTGTTTCAGAGAAGCCTTGGCTTCTAGTACTGGGAAAGTAACTCCTCTCATCAACAGCTGTTACCAGAAAAAGTCCCTTTGGGCATTCTTTTCTTCAAATTGCTTTATCTCTCTTATAAATCCAGCAAATGTTGATATTCTGTGCTTTTTATTTGTTTCAGATGATACATACCACATTGTTTTTAAAGTGTGTGTTTTACTTAGCTGCCAAATGCTTTTCATTGCCAGTGCAGTTTAGCAGATGGGTTTGAAGGGTTCAATTACATGTAATTTGGGTTTCCATTTTTCTTCCCGCATCTTTACATGGTTCCTTAAATCAACATCAACATTTTTCAGGCTTTGCAGTAATCCCTGTAGTTTGCTCATTTCTCATAATTTCATCATTTAGTCATATAGCATTTGGGAAAAGGTATATTATGATTTTACAGTTGTTACGTACCACTGTTGATTGATGGCTTTGGAAAACAGATGTGATGTTTTAAAAAATGCAATTTATGTTACTTTTAAATCCGTTATTCCCAGCTTTTAGTAAATGTTAATTCTCTGGGTGGTTGCAGGTCTTTCATTATTTTCTTTCCCAATTAGATTATTTTTAAGGGTTAATTATAAGAGCCAACAAAGTCTCTGTTGAATAATTTCTTGAGGGGCATGTTTTGGACCTCAGCTCTTCCTGAATTCCTATTTCTATTGTTTCTTACTGGGTAATATCTTTGAGAAATATGTGGTCTGTATGAGATGGGCCTTAGTTACAGTCTGGGCCATCTCAACAGGCTGTAGGAGTGTAAAGTACAACACAGTGCAGTGGATTGTGTGCTGTTTAGTGAGTAGCTGCAGTTCCTGAAGTTGGAGGCTACAGGCTTTGTTTTCATGATTTCACATCTTAAGTTCAGGATTTCCTTTCTACAGTGTCATCAGTATTTACTAAATGTAACATTTCCTAAAGTGAGTTTCTTGCATGACTTTGGTTTTGTTGCCGGTTCTTAGATGTAATAATTTGCTAACTTACCTGCTTCAGAACTCCATGTTATTGTTTACTGATCTTGTTCCCTTCTCATCTCTGCATTTGGGCTGGTAAAGTAACAACCTACATGTTTTCCATATTGTTAGTATGTGTTAGAGACATGGGTAGGGGTGAGATGTCATGCAGATCTGAAGACTAAACTGAGCATAGTAGCACAGAACCATGGCAGTAGCTATCCTTAATGACCCACTTTAATTTCTGTGCCAAAGCATTTTGTCTGCTTGCATTGCAGTTGTGTTTAGTATAAACTACTATTTTTTTCTTGTCCATGAGTTGTGGTGCAGGCAAATACTTTGCTGAAGATGTTGATTTCATTTGGTTTTGAGAATATCAATATAGCTGTTAACACAGGCAGCTTTGTGGTTTGTATTTTTGTATGGGCTGATTTTGATATGTATGGACTTGCAGTAGCACTATTTCATGCCTAATTTCATGCCAGGCTTTGAAATGGAGAAGAATTATGGTAATTAATATGGTCTGTATCCTAAGAATTAAGCAGATGCAGTATGCAACTCTGTGGTTTCTGTTTGCATTTGGATGTTACATGTCACGTGAGCTGGTAATCAAACATGTCAGTGTTAGTATTACTTTTTTATTATGAAGCGGTGAGGGTCCTCAAGCTCAGTTGCTGTACGTTATATGTGCCTTCCTGTGAGGCACTGACCCGTTTTTACGCTGCTTAGAAGGTATTGTTGCCTTGGTGAAAAAGTGCAAAAACATGTTACAGTGCTTCAGGGACTGCAATGAATCCAAGAAAGAAAAAAGACTGATTAACTGAATCAGAGAGGTGTGGGTGATATTTTACAAGCAGACTGATGGAATCTGTTCCCTCTTGACTCGAGAACTGGAGGGTAATTGGGTAGTTCTTTCTGAGAAATTACTTCTTTACCGAAGTGACTATGGTCTCTAATAATAATCATGCTTATTTATGACTTCTCAGAGTTTGGAGCTGATATTTGTGTAGCCTTGAGAGGAGATATGAGAAGAAAGTGCTAGGTTATGTAATGCATTATTATCCCAGAGAGAACTGTATAATGTCAGTAAGATTTTGAGTAGAACATGGTATTTCATTTGCATTTCTGATTACAGTGTCTATGTTTTAACACTGCAACTTAGAGCTGGGTGGTTTTTGGTTGCAACCTATTGAGAGGGTAGTGCAGTCTGCCTTTATTACTGGGAATAAATCTCCAAGCCTTGTTACTGAAGGAATGGCTCAAGTTACACAGAAGAAAAAATGCTTTTCTGTGACAAGAAGATTCTTAGTCTTCAGACTGCATTTAGGTTGGGTTTCGTTAAACATTGTAAGTTGGAAGGATGTGGGAGAGCCACTGAAAGGCGCAGTCCTCCAATTTCCTTCTCAATATTCACTGCCTTCTACTGGCCAAGGTGTTTCTCTGTTAAAAGAGTCTGGCGAACAGGTCTGGCTGTGAAAAATTACAAGAAAAAATAGGTTTTGAATGTTCTGTTACGTTTGTTTTTCAGCGATGTGCATATTGTAAGCACCTTGGAGCCACTATCAAATGCTGTGAAGAGAAATGTACCCAGATGTACCATTACCCTTGTGCTGCTGGAGCAGGCACATTTCAGGATTTCAGTAACTTGTCCCTCCTTTGTCCAGACCATATTGATCAGGCTCCCGAAAGATGTAAGTACAGTGTTCAAATGACACAATTAATACCAGGTTTCATGAAAACTGCTTGCTCTGTGGTAGTGTCAGCCTCATAGTGCATTTGTTGAGACCTGTTTTCCCAGTTCGTGTAATCAAGAATTCACTGATGTTCAGGTATGAGAAAGATCCAAGTTTGTATTCCTGTTTAAAGACTGAGTGATGCACAACAACGTTAGCATTTTTCTTCTTTTTCATTTAATAACGTATCATGGGAAGGGTTTCTCATAAGGCTTGTCTTCTGTCAGATTTTAGTTCAAATTGGTGGTCTTGCTTTCTTGCCCAAATTCAAGTTAGAGCAAACGTTATGCAATCACTTCAGCTAAAGAATAGGTTTAGCCCTGTTAGAAGCTTTATTTTGTACTTGTTCCAAGGAAGAGCTGTTTCTACAGCTTCCGGTTTTATCTTATGGAGAACAAAACTACTTCTTTTGGTAAGACTTTATTAAGGTTTAAAATTAATGTACTTTTGTTATGAGATTAGTTGAGTATATTGGAAAACCAAATTAAAGGACTTGTTATTAAATTATTATTATTATATTAATTAAATTTAAATTTCATAAGAATGATCACATTTTGAATGCATGAGAACAGCTAATAAATTTCTTGGCTGCATTGGCTTCAGTGAATTGTTCATAATTTTGAATGAAATAGCAATTGAAAAAATTATTTCTTTGTAGCAAAGGAAGAAGCAAATTGTGCCGTGTGTGACAGCCCTGGAGACCTCTTAGATCAGCTTTTTTGTACTACCTGTGGTCAGCACTACCATGGGATGTGCCTGGATATACAAGTTACACCTTTGAAAAGAGCAGGTTGGCAATGTCCTGATTGCAAAGTGTGCCAGAACTGCAAGTAAGTGAGACACTTTATGGAGGAGGACAGTGTAAGATTTGTGTGCAGTCATTTTAAAATACTTGTTATAGTAACCATTCTTTTTTCCAGAAGTGTAGATGATTTGTCCAGATTTATCTGTTATGATATGATATGATGTAGCTGAACAAACCCTTGCGTTGGGAGCTTTGTTCTAAAAGAGCTGAGCTGGAACTCCTGCGCATTATAACCAATAGCAGTTGATATTATGGTGACAGATTCTGGAGAGCAGCAAAACCTTCTGACTTTTTCCTTCCTTCATACAGGGAGATTTTCCTAAATTTTACCACATGAACAAATTAGCTTAATGTAGTGCTTTTACATGCTGGGAACCTGTGCTGTTATTCAGCTGACATTTAAGCTGTGCATATACTACATACTGGGTGTAGGTCTCCTGCATTAGGCCCTCTCCTATTTTGTAATACCTTTCAGAGGCAGTTAATGAGTCATCTTGAAAACAAAAACATGGCTTAGTTGAACAAAGGAAAAAAAGGTGGCATGAGTGGCCATGATTGAATTGTTAGCAAACAAATACTGAGAGAACAAAACAGAGTTGTTGCAGTATTATAAGGGTTCATTTGTAATACTGTGGTTGTATGCTTGTTCTCATATAACTTAATTTGATGGGCACTGCAAGGTTCTTTTGCTTGCTTTTATTTTGGTGGTTTTTTTTTAAGAGGTTACTAGAAAAGAGTTTTGTTCAACTTTAGTCAGATCACCTGGGACAATATGAAGGGAAAAAGCCACTTCACTACTGCTTCATGCACCTGATCATACGGTGCTTTGCTGTTTTCCAAGCAGAATGCTTGGTATTTGCTAGCATTCATTCACCCACTTTAAAGAAGATTGTTCCCTGATCACATGCTGCTGGTAGCAAATGCCAGCAAGGAAGTTGTAATAGGGAAGCCCATTCTGCAAATGTTGAACTGGGTAATTAAAGTATTTGCTAGCAAACTATCTCTCTAGTGGAAAACTAGAAGAAAATGTGATGTTTTCACACTTGTTACTTCATGCCGTGTGGCAGTTTTATTCCAGTGTTGAAGAATAGCATTTTAAGCATATCTGCATGCAGAGAGCGCATTTACTGCTTTTTAAAATCATCAGGTCTCCCAGGGGATGAAGTAGTATCTAATATGTGTAATGTCATATATTGTGAAGATTTTTCAAGGCAAATCTTGTTGCATACTTGTTTATTGAATTAATTTATTTAAACTAAGGCAGAACACAATCCCTTTAGATATCCCCAAACTATGTATCTCATTCTCTGCTAATTTATTTTATCACTGAAATTTGTGGTGGAACTCCATAATATGGGATTGTAGGAAAATTGAAATATCTTCTTTCAGTGTTTGTTTTGCTCTTGCAGTCATTGTTTGACAGTGTAGGAGCTGTGGTAGTCAAAGGTGATGGCTAGGTTTTTCTCTTTGAGAAAAATAGTTAGACTGTAGGAACAAGCACAATTGCATGTTCTCTTCAGAAAGAAATAAAGTACATATTTCAGATTTGGAACTGAATTCAGTACAGAAAAGCTGTTAAATCTGCCTACACATGTGTAAATGAAAGTGGGATGATTTCTACTAGTTGGAATGGCTGCACAAGGCTCGGCACTTGTCAAAGTAAGTGTAGTGGTCTTCATTCCTACTTAAATATGAATTTGAGGGCATGGTCTTTAGAGGTATTTGTAAATGCAATTCATATGTTTTCATGTGCTTGGCTATGAGTCTTCCTGTTTAGGCTTTTTATTAAATAGATTTTTTTGTTAGGGCTTGCTTGAATAATTTTTTTAACCACTTGTTACTTTCCTTAGACATTCTGGGGAAGACACCAAGATGCTGGTGTGCGATACATGCGACAAAGGCTACCATACTTTCTGTCTACAACCAGTTATGGACGCTGTACCAACAAATGGTTGGAAATGTAAAGTAAGTTGAAAAGGGTTTCAGAATAATTCCTTGTCATTATCAGGGCCCAAATTTTGTTACCCACATTATGCCGTTCTAGGTGTATTGCAGACTGCTGTTGCTGTGTAACGTATTGTATCATTTGTGAAGGAATCCTACTTGTATGTAATCACGTGGCTCTACAGCTGCTCTGTGAGGGTAGCTGTCAGTGCAGTGGCTGAAGTAGCCTAGGCAGGACAGGAAATCGACCCCTCGGGGGGAAAAGAGAGGCGTAGAATCCAGGTGGAGTGGATAACCTTCACTTAATGACAGCTGCTCTCATGATCTAATGTAAATTAAAATGTAAACTAAAACCTGTGCAGTAGTATATGTAATCCTACTTGAAGGCTCTTACATAACTCGTTCTTGATTACTAGAACAGTGGTTCTGCTGCTCAAGGGTTCCTTTGCACTTGAAGAGGGCAGGATGAATTTGTTTTGTCAGTAACTTTGTAAGTGTAAGTAATAATAAAAAATCAATTTCAGCATATCAAGGGAAGTCCCCATATATAAGGTGTATATAATTTCATAGTTCAAGACAGTGGTAAGATGAGAAGTAAACCAGTTTGGTCTCATAAGAAATACTCTTTCAGGTCAGAGAGTAGTGAAAGGAAACTTGTTGCTGTTTAAGAGGCTCTTCATGCTCTGTTGTCAGATCCTGGATATTTTATTAGTGTTATCAAGGGCAGAAACTTTATTTAATTTAATTCAAACCAGGAAATTGTCAGTTAATGGCAGTTCTGTCACATTGTCAAATACCATAATTAATAACTAAATTCTTGTGATCTCTAGAACTGTAGAGTATGTGCTGAGTGTGGCACACGAACAAGTTGTCAGTGGCACCATAATTGTTTGGTATGTGACAGTTGTTACCAACAGCAAGACAACTTATCTTGTCCTTTCTGTGAAAAACTGTGCCTCCAAGACTTCCAGAAAGATATGTTGCATTGTCACATGTGCAAAAGGTAAGCATCCTAATTTTTGCTTAGTTGTACTAAAATGCCTAAAGTCGACGATGAGCTGTGTGGTGGTGATGCATTTCTGTGAAGGTTGTAGACTGTTTGATGTACAGTGCTATAGTATCTTCTTGTGCAACTTCTTTATCCTTCATCCCTAAATACTGTGAGCAATAGTAGGTAGTCTTGTTTTAATCTTTGGAAATAAGTAGTACTTAGCAGTTACCTGAGGCATACAGAGAAATAATGTGCTGCTGCTTCTTGCATTGAATCTGGTTTGTGAGTAAGGAGACTAGAAGAGTCACCATCGTAACTTTTCAAGACTGTTGTTTGCAGTAGTCTGTTTTCCAAAAGGAAATTCAAATATATGTTCTTAGTTTGATTTTTTTGGTTTTGCTATGCCAGTAATAATAAAACAAAAATATTGGAAACCTTTTAAGAATGGAGATTCTGTTTCATATTAAATGCTGTTATATCTTGCTGTGCAATGTCTTGATATTTCCATATATGTTGTAGTGTCCAGTAGGCTTCAGTGACAGTTTGGGTCTCCATGTATAGATTTGTTCATTGTTTGATGTACTGACATATCATGCTTATTTCTCTAAAATTCTCCATAATAAAGCATTGATTGACATTTTGTGTTTCTCATTGGAATGGAAAGCAATGCTATTTTTTAATTGATTTTTAGTAGAATACTTTTTATTTATTAAATATGATTTAGTAAAATCATAGTCACACTAAATTAATCTCCCCAGGTGGATTCACATAGAATGTGACAGATCTCCAGGTGGTGAATTGGAGTCTCAGTTGAAAGATTACATCTGCACTCTTTGTAAACAAGGAGAAGGGGATCAGACTCAGTCATGTGATGTAATGGACACTTCTGAACTCATTCCCGAACCTGACAGTATAGCAGGTAATTAAATATAATCTCTACATTACCAAAATCCTGACATCAGATATCTGTCTCACTAAGTCTTCTGTGAACCATCCACTCATACTCTACTCTGTGGAGTTCACCCATTCTTTTATTTAGCAGCAGCTTCTTAGCCAGTCCATGGGTGAGCTCTCTTCTCAGTATGCTTTCTGGCTTCAGGCTTTCTACATCTGGTAGATGTTACTGGTGACATCCAGTTTTCCCATTTCCCTCTTGGTACTTGTCAGTTTCTTAGTGCCCATTCATCTTACTATGTCCAAGTAGGACCACACCAATGAAAGCTGGACTGTCTTCAAGGGACAGTTATATTTATCTAAGAAGTTTTTACTTAGGTGTCCTTTTTCAAAACAGTATATGATTAGTCATCTTGTTTCTGGGACATTCTTGTCTGTGTAGACAAATAGAGCAAAAGGTGGAAAGGGAAGTTGCAGAAAAGTGTAAAAAAATACTTAGTAACAGTAAGGAAGCACAGAGAGAGCTTGGATCTCTTGATCTGAGTCTGGTGGGTCATCCACAAGACCTGTGTAATGAACTTGTAGCTGAATGCCTTTGTGTATTCCATAGCACATGCTCTGTCGGATAGCAGCTTATCTCATGCAGGGTGAATATCCTAAGAGAAGTGCAGTCGTGGTTAAATTTGGAAGCAAGGTAAATCTAATAGATTTAAGGACCCTACCACTGCCATGTGCGTTTTTGATACTTAAACAACAATTCTTGTGCACTGATCTTTTGTTAAAAGAAATTGATGGCTCAGTTGCACTAACTATCTGTGTTTTCCAAAGCCTGATAATTTTTTCCTGGAAAGGAAAAGTGTTAGACTACAACAAAGCTCTAATTTTTGTGTGTTCAAGCTGATGTTTTGTGTCAAGTCATTCTCTTTGATGTTATCCTGTACACATAAATGCATACCTTCCGTGAGCAGTAAAGAAATGGTGAAAAAGATGATCCTGGAGGAAGGGCAGTTGACAGTAGGTAAATGTATGTAAATGAGCAGAAGAACTCTGTCAGTGAGCGTGAGCGCCGAGATAGAAAGAGTGGCGACTTCAACCTTTGAAGATCACTTCTATTCTGAAAGGTTAGTAGAGGCTGTTGGACTCTCAGGCAGTGTATTTAGAATATTTTGGAAGATGTCCAAGTCATATCCAAAACTTACACTGGAAAAAATTCCAGTCTTCTACTGAAAACCCTTTTGAATAATTAATGAGTTTATTTGAAAGGCTAAAGTTTTAAGTGATACTTCTGTTAGGATTTCTAGCTAGTAGAAGTATTGACAAGCATAGTCTTCTCTCCAAGGAAGAACAGGACTACTAGGAGAAATATGGAGCTATTATATCAGTACAGTCATGCAGTGTTTTATACCCAGGAGAGCACTTTTGTACATTAAAATCAGTAAAAAAGTATTTCCTGTTTCTGTGCTCTGTAACGATACTGTCAGCCAAAGAAGCTCTCAGTAGTAGTTTCCATGCAGATTCCTTTATTTGATAGGAGGAATTAACACATTAATGTATCCTAGCTCTAAAGTGGTAAAATTAAGTTTACATGTTGTTCAACAGGTGGGTTGAAAATCAGTGTTCTACGTGCTGAAAGTAGATGGATCCTCATACCTATGGCATAAGCTATTGTAGTATTTGTGTAAAAATTTGAAGCTTTCATACTACAAGTTTTGTAGAATTTAGCAGACCTGAATTTAAACAAAAATATTGAGGTAATGCAAAGTCAGTGACTGTGTAAATAAAATTTTCACACTTAGGCATATATAGTTGCTTTACAGACATTTTTTCACTGTCTGAAAGGTGTAAAATGGATTCAGAGTCTGTGAGAAAAAAGTTCCTAGTCTTCAAGGAGTGCTCTATAGTCTCCCTAATCCTCCCATTGACCTGATTTGTCCTAACTGCTATCTTATCATTAAATATTATTCTCTTTAGGCAAAATATCAAACAGTGACAGCAACTACTGATTCCAAAGTAATAGAATAAATACCTCATTTTTTTTTTTTAACTTCTTTACTTCTCCTTAAGCTTGTACAAATGAAATGGAAATGCAAGGTGGTGGAGAGGATGTGACATTTCAGGAACAACCCATTACTGGTGAAGGCCCTGATCAAGAATCAGCTCTTGGATGTGTCGCAGATGGTAAGAAAGAGTTTCGCAGTCTGAGAAAGTGTCAGCAGAGAACCCTTCAGAACCCTCTTTCCGTTCAGTAAGATTCGTGGTACTTTATAGATTTCAGAGAAAAAAGTGCCTGGAAAACAATAGGAGACAAATTGATCAGTTCTAGCATCTGAACTCTAAACCAGGAGTATTAACTTTTTTGTTGAAGTATTTTATTGAAAGCAAAGATAGTCTCCAGAATATTTGTATAGGAGAAAGCTGTTTTATATTTTTTGGTGGGACTGGCTTTCTCCAGAAGCTGGAAGTATAGTTAAGTGTTTTGTACACTGGAGGTTTATAGTAAAAAAGACTACTTATTGCTATCCAAATGCAGTCACTCACACTTTCTCTTCAAGTCTTCCTGGTTTGTAGCTGCAAATAACTGGATTGGATTAATTTCCTCTTGTGAGTTTTGAGGCACACTGTCGAACTTCCCTCCAGTTTATGTACTTTGAGTTTGTAAGTCCACAAGTATCTTTTGTTAAGGTTTTCTTCTTTTCTTTTTTCCCTTTGTAAAGGAAAGATAATTTGTTTAATAAACAGATGTACCCATCAAGACAGGGTGTGCAGTAGCTGTGCAGTAGCTGAGCATTTGTGTTCCAGGGCTGAATCTTATCAATCAGAAGTTGAAGTACCAGCCAAAGAAAAGAATACAAATAGAATGGTTTCTGGATCAAGTCCTCTTAATATGTTAGTGATAGATACCAATGGCAAAGAACTTTCCAGTATGTTCCATCCACTCACGTCTGATGTTGGAGGATAGTTGCTGTAAGGGGAAACAAGAAACCTGAATTTAAATCCAAAGCAAAAAAAAAATAATCTTGCAACTGATAACTCTGTTATGCATCACATCCTGTGTTATAAAATCCATGATTTAAAACTTATCTGTGAAGACACATTCATAATTAAATGCTAAGCTTTGAACTGTGGAGGCTGAGGAGGTTGTAGCAGTGTGAATTTAAGAAGAGTGCAGTAGTAGAAAGTAAGTGGCCTGTAAGAGATTCGGGGTCCATCAAAAGAAGATGTGGGAAGCCAAACTGAGGGCGAAGAGGGTTGTTCTCGATGAAATGAATATAAGACTCTGGAACTCCTTGATGAAGAAGGCTGTGCATGAAAGGTGCTTGATTTGGGTCAGAGGAAGGCTAGACAAATATTTTTGAAAGAAATCCATGACGCATGAGTAAATGAAAAACTAGCATCAACTGTTTACATTGCCTGAAGTCTGAAAGAGTGCTAGGAGGAAGATGTTGTGTTTTTTATTTGTACTTGTCCTGTTCTTAGCTGTCTGCTTTTTAGAAGTGTTGGGACAGTTGCTTAAAATACATTAATTTATGCTAGCATACATCTTCAATATGCAGAAATTAAAGAGGAGAAGCTTTTTCTTCTGCCTACCTGGAAGTCTGTGATCATATTCCTCAAAAATTAATCTTGGGTCTACTCTCTCGTGATTTACTCTGCTGTGTGTCCGGGGAAGAAAAATAATGAGCTAAAAGCATAGGCTACTATAAACATAGGTACAAAGAAAGATTTTTATGAAGTGTATTTTAAACTACATATTAAATTGACTGAAGTAAAGTGATACACATTTGGTATACTTGACGTGTATCAAGTATACTTGTTGACTGGTATACCTGTGTAAGGTTTTCTTTTTCGCACTGAGCCTTTAATGTGGTTGTGCTTAGTTACAGGCGTATCACCAGAAGAAAAGGCTGCACAACTGGAAGCAGAAGTCTCTGTTGAAATTAATTCAGCTGAAGTGAAAATGTCTCCTAAAATGACACCAGCATCTGGTGACAGTCAGACTGAGAAAATGATGGAAGTGATGGAAGGTGTTCAAGCTGTAATACAGCAGGAGTTAGACAAACAAGTAGAAGAGACACAGCTGCCACAGGGTAGTGTGGAGGTGTCAGAAGTATCCACAGTAGACTCTCTGTCTTTGCCTTCAGTACCTGAGACCATGACTGTGATGCCAGAAATACAAGAGTCTGAAAATAAAGGAGATACTTGTATCCCTGTAGAACAACAACTGGAAATAACAAAAGTGCAGAAAGACGTAGAAAAAGGAGAAATGCACGAAACTTCTGACACACCAGCTCTTCTAGAAGTAGAAACTACTTCTGCAAATGAAGGTGTTACAAATAAGTCACCAGTTGGAGACAAACCCATAAAATCACCAGCTGAGACTTACCCCTCACTTCCCCCATCAGTTAATATAAACAAGACTAATGTGTCTTCCTCACCAGATGTTTCGTTAGACTTGCATTCTGCACGAGATGTACATCATAGTCAGCCCCCAGCATTGCCTTCCACAGCTGGAAGTGCTCTCCCAACGACTTATATATCAGTTACTCCAAAAATTGGCATGGGAAAACCAGCCATCACCAAACGCAAGTTTTCTCCCGGAAGACCCAGATCGAGACAGGTAAGCACGTGGAGTGTTTCATTATATATTTATGAAGCACATAGTTCAAATTTCAGTGTAATACATTAAACTCACCCAGTTTTTAGAACATAACATACATTTATTCTCATAAGTGAGTGTGTAGTGTGTTTCTTCAAGGAAGTAATTTCATGTTAAATAATTGAAAGGTCAGACATCATAAAGGTTCTCATGTGAGATTTAAAGTTTCGTCCGGTTCAAGCTTAAGAGTGAAAAAAAAAAAAGTTTAGATTTTCTCATACATATGCTACAAATGCCAATGCACATATGCTGTGCCTTTTAACTTACCTCTTAATAATTCTCAAATATCCATGTATTTTGGCTAGTAGTTTCAGAGTCTGTTACAAAGTTCCCTAAACTGGCTTTATAGAAAAACGCACTACAACTCTGTTTCAATTACTCTGCGAGAAATTTTCTTGATTGGCATTTTTAATGGTATTGTAAATAATTCTGTGGTTTTGTAACATTACCAAATACCATGTGAGAACTGCCTGGTACAAATGGTTGTGGTTTGACTAGGATTAAATTTGATAAGGGAAAAGAATCCTCAAGTCTGTCACTTTCTGTGACATCTTGCTCCCTATTTGAGTTGTGTGGAAAATGGTTCATCATTCTGAGAAATTATTTTGTGTTTGCAAAATTGTATATGAAAAGTATGTCAGTGTGACAAATTAGTGTTTCGTTTCTGTTCTTATGTCAATTTATTTTTAGCCTTTGGGGCTTCTAGGTTAATGACTTTATGCTTTTCTGAGGATTGCGCAACACTTTCCATTTTTACATGTTACCTAAGGGTTCAGATTTTTACTTCTTAGAAAAAGGTATGAGAGACTGTTCTGAAAGGGTTAAAAGTATATAATAAAGGCAGCAAACATAAGAAATTGAATTTGGAAGGCTTTAGAGTATCTGTGGGTTGTTCGGGTTTTTTTTACCCCCATATACAGGCATGTCTAAAAATAATTTTTCTTAATACTCTGTGCCATCTTCAAAGAAATTATTTCCTCATCCATCTTTGGATCCTGAATATATGGCTCCTCAGTTTTTTAAGGCACACACTTCACTAGAGTCAGGGGAATCCATGTAAAAGAATAGTTTCTGATTTGGATTTCTTTCCATTAAATTTAACGTAGTATGTCGGGCAGTAGGCTGAATGAAAGGGATTACTTTCTTCAAAATCTATTAATTCTATTGCTAATAAGATATATTTGAATAATTACTCAGTTTTTGCTGTCTAGTACAGTTTTGAGTAATCTGAAGTTATTTCCTATATCAGATCTTAGTAGTTTGCATTTTTAGTAGTCTTTAGTGATGTATCTGCAATGCCACTACATCACTTATATTTTGCAAGGACTTAACTCCTGTCCTTGTGAAAGGACACAAGCCCTGAAAACTATATTCTGCTTAAAAAGGCTTCATGAGTCCCTTCCAGGGCAGTGCTTATCAGTGTTGCTGTCATTGCTACCCCTGTCTCCCTTGTCATTTTTGCAGGCATCTCTGCTTTGGTTAGAAACTAAAGAAGCAGGAGAAAATCCAGCTTCTGATCAAAAGGGAGCTATGTATAAATCAATCTCTAGGTACTGTTGATAAGAATTGCTTTGGCTGGTACAAGCTTATTCCACTTTGGAGAACGGTTTCTTTTCTGTGTCAGCAGAAGAACTCCTGTCAGTAGGTACAGTTCTACTAACAGTGTGTGTTCCGATAGTGTATTATCCGTACCTTCAGCTACAGGGAAGCTTTAAATCTGCATTCAGCCCAGTGAGAGGGCCATCTCTCTACTAGCTTGGCATCTCTGACTACCAATGGGTTTTGGTCCACATGTTGGGTTTTTTTCTATTATCCTTCTCCACGGTAAAGCCAAATAGATTTCTACATACATCTGAAACTCAGTTGTTTGTACATCAGAGATACTCACTAGTGGCTTCTAGCTTGATGAAGTTTCACAGCGCTTTCTTCAGAGTTGTGCCTGTGCAGTTTTTTTTCCATGGAACGTGGAGATTCTTCCCCCTTGCCTGTTAACTGCAGATTTGTGCTGAGGGCGGCACAAATCTGTCATATTTCTTTTCTTTCATATTTCTTGATCTTTCATTTTTCTTTTCCCTGAAGTAGTAGTCTGAAAAGACATGATCAGTAAGTTTATCAGTGACTAATCTGAGGTATTTCTAGTTTGAAATAAATTTTCACAAGGAAAATAGGGTTGGGTTTTTTTCTGCAAAAGCGTACTTTAAATGGTATTGGGTATATTCTAGGTTCTGAGTTGAACAAATTTGAGATAGTAATTTTTGCTGCAGCCAGTTTTACTGGAAAGCGTAATACGAAGTCAGTGAATGAAGGTCATTACAACATATTGTAAAACTGGTAGGTAAAGAGTTGAGAATGGTCTGTAGAATAGTACTGTCCAGAAAATAATAACCTTCTACTGTCTTTGTTATACTGTGTTATTTTAGGATGCATTCCATGGAAAATACTATAATTAGAGGTATTTAATTTTAATCATGAAGATACCGTTGATTTTATTTCTGGGTGTTTTAAGAGATTTTCTAAAATGACACTGAAAAATGCAAAGCACCATGATGGGTTCAGATTTCAGATGTATGTTCCTTCTTGGGTATTACAGCTTTTTTTGCTGGTTTCAATTACATGGTACTACTTAGTGTGTTGTTGTAGTGGTAGATGCTGGGGAAAAAAGATCAGAAAGAGTCTTTTTCAAGGACTGGGTTTTGTTACTGTTTTTGTGTTTGGGGTTTTTTAATGAGGGGAGCTATATTTTTAACTGGTTAAATTATGTTCGCAACCCTAAAATTACATCAAATACTGAGTTTCAGATCCAGCTTTGTGCTTTTGCAATTGCAGTAGATTTCATAAAGCATTAAGCAGCTAAACACAGTCAGTGGTAATTTAGTGAGATCTCCTTGCTGACACTGGGTTTCCTTTTGTTATAATTTACTTGCAGCTGTGTTGTTCAATTTTGAGAACTCAAGAATATGATGGAGAATTAGAACTTCCTGTTTCTGTCACAGTACATAATTATTGCTGTGGTTCTGATGTAAATGAACTGAAAAGAACTTTCTCTTCAGTGTTGTGTGGTAATAGGAATTAATTAAAAGCCAAAATATAATTAATGTATCTCTTTGATGTAATTCATTTGTTCATAGTATTGTGGAAGTGTGTGCTTTTAATTAAGTTTATCTGACCAAGAATTCAAATGTTTCTGATCTACAGTAAAACTTGGATTAAATTTCTAATTTAATTCTTAACAATATGGTTCATGAATGATCTACAGTTCATTTTGTCTTGCAAGACCAAGTATTTCATATTCAGGTTTAATGTTCTATTAGCATTTTAATCTTTTTAATATAATCATTGGAAAAGTGTATCTTCTTAAAAGGTAAATAATCTTTTACATCCTGAGTAAAAGAAGGTAGGTTGAGTTGTTGATTAAGTGTTTTCAGCATGGTGAAGATCTCCAGTTTTGACCCTTAGCCAGCATGTTGCCTCCTTTATAGACTGATGTAAGGATTGTTTCTGCAATACACGTATCTTTTGTGTTGCTGTACAAACTTTGAGTTTGCCATATTCTAAGAGCAGTTACTGACTATTCATTACAAATTTTAGGGTAATAGGGAAACTAACTAAAATTCAATGGATGTTTTAACTTTATCATGCTAAAATGGAATGTGCTTTGATATTAAAAATATGGCTAGCATAGTAAAGGTGAATTTCGTATTGCCACAGAGCTGCTGATGTAGTTGTTGGCTAGGGTGATGGTGCTTAGCAAGAACATGAGATGTTGACAGAGAAGTGGCTCATAAACTGTGGTGCTCTTGGTCCAACAAAATCAGACTTCAGTCTTGCCATTTCTGTATGGTGGAAGCCACTGTGGGTTCAAAGAGTGGGATTCAGCCAATCGCAGTGTTAAAGGTCTGCTGTAGTCGCCTCGAGGTTCACCTTAGAGCTGCTGGAGAAGACTAGGAGCATGTAGGCTGAGACTAATCCGGCATCTTCCACCCCATGTGTGGTGAGTTGTCCTTAGCAAACACCCGTTTCATTTTGCTGGCCACACAGGATGCCCAGCACAGGTAGAGTGATGTGTGTTCCATTGGAGTCCGCCCACAAATGTGTTTGTATAGGTGCATGACAGCCCTGTGTCCGTGGAAGTTTGCTTTCTTTACCCTGGTTTCTGACTTGGTTCAGTTGTGCCTGTGTTCTGTTACAAATATTATGCCCTTATGTTCTGGATGTGAGCATTGTCCATCTCTAGGTTTGCAGGTGCAGAAGGTTTCTGCTCAACACTGTTTCCCTGTTAGAGGTTGTTGATCCTTTTGATCTGTTGAGTTGTCTGCATGGTAGATATCTAACTGAAGTCAAGTAAAAAAATGGGATAGCAACATCTTACAGTTTAAGCTCTTTAATCAAGCACACTCAACTTTAACTCAAGTGAAGGTGAGCAGTTGCTGGCATTAGCAGTTCAGCTAGGGTATTTTGGAAGCACCTTGGCAGAGGGGAGACAGTGTTGAGCAGTTGAAAACACACAGGTTGTCTTCTGGGCATGAAGCAGTTCATAGTTGTGTGTCACATTACCACTTTGTGTAGGCAGAATTGTTTGTGATGTTTTTTTATTTGTCAAGTTTGACGGTTTTTGTTTGCTTGTTTGTTGGAGTTTTTTTGGTGAACTTTATGTGCTAGATTATTCACATTCCTTTTCCCATGCAGGCATAGGCTGAACTCCTAGAAAACAGATTTATAGTGAATACCGTCATGTCCAAACTGTGGGTTGTACCACTTGGATGATGTTGGCATTTTTAAAATGCAGCCGTTAAGCATAATTAGGCTTTTAGGTTGCTGAAAAACTTTTCCTTGTGGATCTGTTGTGCCAGTTTAAATACTCAGCCCTATGAAGACAGGCTGAGAGAGCTGGTCTTTTTCAGCCTGGAGAACAGAAGGCTGTGGGGACCTTAGAGCAGATTCCAGTAGCTAAAGGGGCTGATAAGAAATCTGGAGAGGGACTTCTGACAAGGACACGTAGGGATAGGACAAGGGGAAAAGCTTTAAGATGACTGAGGGGACATTTAGATTAGGTATTAGGAAGAAGCTCTTTCCTGTGAGGGTGGTGTGGCACTCACAGGTTGCCCAGAGAAGCTGTGGCTGCCCTATTCCTGACAGTGTTCAAGGTCAGGTTGGATGGGGCTTCAAGCAGCATGGTCTAGTGGAAGGTGTCCTTGCCCGTGGCGAGAAGTTTGGAACTGGATGAGCTTTAAGGTTACTTTCAACCCAAACAGCTCTGATTCTATTTGAGCGGCCATAAGTTACTGCCTACCCAGCTCTGCAAGCAGAAGGCATCATAGGAGCTTTTCCTTATCTGCTCAAGCCTAAGTAAGATGTTGGTTTATACTCATTGGGCTAATGTAGCTGTGCATTGCATGGGTTAGCAGGGTCCTGCCCATGATCCTTCTGGCCTGAAATGGCTTAAGGGGTAACCCTTTCTTTTTTTTAAAGTCATCACAGCTGTTAAAATACCTATTTACAGTCTGAGATGAATGTGTTTTGAGTTGTTGATTCCAAAGAAACTGTATTCCACACATTCTTGATGAAGACTATTGCATTTCAGGAAAAAAAAACACACCATGTTTTGCAAAGCTGTCTCATTTTTTTGAAGGCTTATTACTCTATAGACCAGTATTCAAAGGCATAAATGTGTTTGGGCTTGCCCATGTGTGCAGTCATGCGTGTGTGAATAGTTTGGACTATTAGTATGCGTAAGTTTATTCCATATCATCTGTACAATTCTACTGCCAAATGTAATCCTCAGGAAGGTAAACCTACACTTTTCATCTTGTTTTACATCTCATCTTGGGATTCATTATTTCTTACTCTCCCAAACTTAGGCAAACATATTATTCTTTAACTATTCTAATACGTAAAATTAGAATAAAGTTATTTATGGTGGTTATCTCCTGCAGTCTTTGCTCACGGTTTTGGAAAGTCTTCCTCAAATTTTAATGTGTGTGAGGAATTTCAGTGGGCTTTTTCCTTCACCAGCTTAACATTTTCCTCTTATTTTGCTGTATTTCTTGTGTTAGAGTTATATACAGTGTCTCACAAAAATGGGAACTATATAAATAGGGATAATAATCAATTACTTTAAAAGAGTTTGTTGGTATACCATATGGATGTTTATTATTGCTTGTATATAATAATGTATTGAAATTTGATAGCACAGCATGACATGAAAACACTGGGGTGGAAAAGACTTGGTGGGGCTTTAGAATGGTTTATTTGTGTCAAACTGGCAGGATGGAGATTCTTTGTTAATAACCATGGCTATTTTTGTTTTCTTTTTTCCAGTGGTTTCTTTGTATTCTTTTTGTTTCACTCTCTTTTTAAACCAGTTGTTACTGTGATTGTCAGTAGTTTAGACTCAAAAGTCAACTAAGGCTGTATATTCTCTGAAAATGTGATTTGAAGTATGAAAGAGAATGTTATCATCTCAAACCACTGTCTTCATTTGATGCAATAAAATTTAGGGATATAATTTGTTGTTGTTATGGTTGCTTGCTTTCGATTTGTAATGTACTTTGTTTATAAAACTCATTGTGCTTATCCATCAGTTGGAGGTTAATACTTGTTTTAGTGTATGTTTCAATGAAAACCTAAAAATTTCCCACCTTCCTCTTACTCAGTGAACTAATTGACTACCTAGGTTAACGTAGAAATGCCTATGCCTGCATGTGCTTTGCTTTTCAGATTTTTTTTGTTGCTTGCCTTTTTCTTTTTTTTTTTCTTTTTTCTTTCCTTTTATGTTGCGAAGTTTTATACATCTATTTTCTCACCTGCCGTATCCTAGGGGGCTTGGAGTACCAATAATACAGTCAGCCCACCTTCCTGGTCCCCAGACATTTCAGAAGGTCGGGACATTTTTAAATCCAGACAGCTTCCTGGCAGTGCCATTTGGAGCATCAAAGTGGTAAATAATCTGAATTTATTTTCATATCCATTGCTATCTTTCTGCTGTAGAGACTAGTGATGAAATTCTGTATCTCACAACTGAATTTATATTCCATTCTATTACTGTTTAAGGCCTTTAAAAGTTATTGAAACTCTGGAGCTTTCAGGCTAAAAAAATGTGTGCTTTCCAGAGTGTACAGTATGATGGCATTGCCCTGATGCAAAGAATAGTTTGTATTGCCAATTTTTCATGTGTATGGAGTACTTAACTTTTTGTGGTTGGCTTTACGTAGCTGTCTAAATAAATTACCTGAGAAAGAAAATGTCCTTAAGCCTGGCAGTAAGGTAAGCCAGGCATGGAAAGGAGCAGAGATCTGAAGGGTGGCTGTGGAGAAATCTTGAAGAGTGGATTCAAAGCATCATCGTTCTTAGCTTATGGGGGAATAAATAACAACTTTTGTACCCAATTAGATGGGTCAAAACTCATACCCGCAGTGATGTTTACTGTTAAAAGCGCATGAAGAAACTAAGTGGAATTATTTTTAAATAAAGGCAGAAAACTAAATGATGAAACTCTGACAGATAGCTGTAGCTTCCCAATGTTTTATTTTCATCTCACTGTAACTCTCATCCTAATTTTATTTTAGTTTGACATTAGCTTAGCTTTTGCTGCTTTAAGCATTAATTTTCAGCTTAATATTCAGCATTAACATTGATATAAGTATGTGCTTATTCCTGTTACTAGTTGTGTGAAAATAACAATACTGATACCTAGCCTGAAACAGACAAAATAAGACACATGCCAGAAGAGTTTGCATTTTAAATACCTGATGCTTGTATGTCTGTGTGTCCATATGTATTAATTCCATATATATGTAAGGACAACATTTTTTGTTTCGCTTTAGCACATATAAATATTTAAGCCATCAGTAGCATCCTTCTTTTCACTCCCTAAAATAACATGGTATAACATTATCTCATTCTGTACGAATAAGTCAGTTTAATTTCTCTTTCCATTAATAGATGGATGTTAATAAAATTTTAACATCAAGATGCTTGGATTTTCCCTTAATTATGACCATAAACTTATATATTTTCTTTAAAACGGGAGTTGGCATATTTGAAAAATACTGTTGCTAATATTGAACCCATAGTGCTGCTTTCCATCTAGGGAACTCCTGTCTCTGTCAGTAAAGACTTTTCATGACTGTTGGCGACACCATCCCCAGGGAGCTTTGTGGTTCCATCAACACTGTTTTATTGAGCAAATGTTTTGCCTTGGTATTAAAAGTAGTCTCCAACAAATGTTTGGATGCAGACACTGTATCTAGAAACTCTGTGGACAGAGTCAGGCCGCATTAGGCGCCAAGGTTATCCACAAATCTGAAACGCAATATATAATGTCATTGCTTATTTTGTAGTAGAAAAAATGCTTATTTGAGGTATACACTGTAACTGTCACCAGATACACAGACCAGAGGCTCTAAAAAATGTTGTAAAGATGTCTAGTGTACCACTCAAAACTTGGGGACATGGTGAATATGTTCTTTTTCTCTCTGGAAGTGATTAGGGAGGCTTAGGGATCCCCTTTGTGTTTAGTTCATTCTGAAATTTAGAGGAAAAAAGAAGATTAGTTTGAACTAGTTCACTGTACGAATATCAGTTAATTGTTATTATAAACATACTTGCTTTTCCACAGTTAGTTGTAGTGGAACATACTGTGAATACTCCAGAGCACACCACACTACAACTGTCCATCTGCATCTAAAATAAGGGAAAAATGAAAGTGTCTACGAATGCTTATATATTTTGTAGCATGAACATCATGTTTTAGGAAATGTTGGTCTGAGTGCAATTCGAATAATTAATATGAAAAGCTCTCGGTGTATCTAATGAATTGAGAGCTTTTGTGGAGCCAGTTCCTACTTCAATTTGGGAGCAAGGTTGAGTTCTAATAAATTCACTTTTTGCTTGATTATTCATAGCATAAGCAAAGCATCTATGATTGCAAGTAATCAAGTGTCCAGACCTTATTCAGAAGTCCCATGTCTGAGCTGACTGTTTAAAATTAAAAGAAAAGCTAATCATAAAATAGAAGATACTTATTTTGGATACATCGGAACTCGGGGGGGAGCAAACCAACAAACATTTCCATACTTCCAGTTATTCCTGAGCAAAAAAATAAGCATGTCTAATTTTGACTGCTTTCTCACTGGTGATAAAGGTGGTCACTTATGTCATGTAAGTAGTTAAAGGTATTTCACAACAATCTGTGCAGGTACTCAATAACTATGTCCTAGTGTGCTCATATTCACTTGAAATAGTGGTGGTTTTCTTTTTCTTATGCTTTTCCGTAGTTGAACAAGTTTAAATCCCCTGTACCAAAAGAACTTCAGGTTTCATCTATATTGTTATCTTACGTTGAATAGGGCCGTGGATCAGGATTCCCAGGGAAACGGCGACCACGTGGTGCAGGTCTTTCGGGAAGAGGTGGCAGAGGTAGATCAAAACTGAAAAATGGAGTCGGGACTGTAGTCATTCCAGGGGTAAGCACGTTTATTTTTAAGTCATACTGAAGTCTGTTAATATAACGTAATTTTATTCAGCTGTAATTCTTGTTGTAAAATACTGTATAAAACCAGAGAGCACTAAAAAGTATTTGATAAAAAAAGTATTTGATAAAAAAAAAGTATTTGATAAAACCTGGCCATTGCTAAGTGTTTGTGATGAAGAACTAGAGCACTGTAGCTTAATGGATCTGAAGCAATTCTATGCTGATCTTGCCATTTGAAGGGACAACTGTTGGGATTCTTAGAGTACTCCTGCTATTTCCTCGGGCGGAAAACGTGCTGGGTAAAGGCGTGGAAGGCATTCTCAGTGGAAGAACACAAAGAGGGAGAAAAAGATTTATAAGAGCAGTCGTAGCATGATCTGACCTAGGGGACCAAAACTGAGTACTGGGGGAAGAATGCAAAACCAGAAGAAGCTTAGAGAAGGGGACACTTCAGGAGTTTGTGGTGTGGGAACTTGTTGAAGAGGAGGTCGTATCTTTGTCTTGGGCAGCCCGTTTTGGTGCTTTGATAAATTTATAAGTTCACTTTTAAAAATTTTTGGAAACCATGTTAACTCTTGTTAGTTCTACAGCACATCAGCCTGGTGTTTTAAATTGCTGCCTGCTCATTTGATTGCCTGTGCTTTTAAAGAGGCAGTAGAGACTTGTTTTCTGTTTACCTCTTCTATCCATATCACTCAGTTTCTATAGATATCTGTAATTTCTCTTCCTTTTCCTTCCACTCTTTCCTTGCTAGTCTGGAGAATCCCAGTACAAGGTTTTTCTTGTATGGAAGTGTCATGGGTTCGGCAGTAGCAGTCAAACAGTTTAAAACCACGACCGGAAGGTTTTCCATCTTTTTGATAACCCTGTCAGCTGTTTTGTCACATTCTTTTTTTTTTTTCCTTTGAGAACTTTCCTTTGCCATTTTATAGCCCAGCACTCAGCTTTATGAAGTTCTTGAGCAGTTCACAGTTGTCTTAGCCTTTACTGCTATGAATATCTCAATACTACTGGTAAGTTTTGTCACTTCGGCCCTTGTTTGATTTGTCAGATTGTTCGAAAGTTAGTTGAACACCACGGCCTGTTAGCAGACATTTCCTATCAGATTTCCACTAGTGCTGTTTACCCACAGAGAAAATGAATAACTTATTTCACTCTTTATTTTGTGTCTTGCATCAGCGTAGGGCCATTCCTCTAATTCTATGTCAGTTTACTATTCTTCAAGTAGCATTGGTGAAGGACTTTGCCTAAAGAATTTGGTAACGGAGTAAGTTATGTCAGTTAGGTTTCCCCTTTACCAGGCTTGTTGACTTTCTCAATGAGCCCCAATAGATCATGATTCACCATAATTAAAGCTTCCTTGATTCTTTAATAAAAGATTTTATCAATGTGGCTGGAAGTTCTCTGTTGTGATCAGTTTTCAGGTACTCTGTAGGACAATGCACAGCTTCTCTCCAGAGACCTTGGAGAAAATGGTTTTCCTGTCTCCCATACAGCGCTGAAGTGATTCTGAGCAAGTCATTGTTCACTTCAGTTGATAGTTAAACTATTTAATACTTGAAGTCCTTTTAAAACTCTTAAATCTTACACAAGTCTTGATTTGCTCCTCATAAGAAGGATTTTGGTGTGGAAAAGCTGTTTGAAATCTGGAGTGCAAAAAATTCAGAGTTTTTTTCCTCCTATGGACTTGTTGTCTTTGAACATTCTGTTCAAAGTCTGATTATCAGTCAGCCCTGCAGATTTGGGAAGGCATCCTGTTCCTCATGTTCAGAAAAGGACTTACTTGGTTTTATGTCTTTATGAAGTAGTTCCTCAGCCTGTCTTTGTAGCTGCTTTTTTGTGTTCATATACAATCTGAGTTTATACAGCATTGTGCTACTTTTTGCTTCCTGTGTAATGATTTCTTGGAATACTCTGGTATTTGTGATCTTAAAAGGAGCAAACATCTCTGTCATTGTTCCTTTTTAAACCTTTGGATGGTCAAGATTCATAAGCAAATATGTAATTTTAAACATACAAGATGAATTCCACTCAGGCTAGTCTTAGGTACCTTAGTGACTTGGAGGCATTCTTATCAATTTGATGTTACAAAGTTCAAACTTGTGCTTTAAGAGAAGCTGAGTCTTCTAAAACACATTCTTAAAATTTTTTGTAACTGAGCAGAGGATACTGAGTTTGGTAAATTGCTGTAAGAGCAAAATGGACATCACTCTCCACAATTTCCTATATAAATTTGAACCTTTGACTTGCCAAGTAAGTGGCAGCTTCAGAGTTGTAGAGCAGAGATGTGGCTCTTCCATTTCCATTTTAAAGTGCAGTGGGGTAATGTGTAAGGATGGACAAAGGAGAGGAAGAGAATGTGTTTGTAAAACTGAAACAATGATGATGCCTGTACTGATGGGAAAATGTGAATTAATGTAGTAATTTCTGATGGTGGTAGTTTTTTTATGAAAGTTCAACCTGTACGAATAAATACTTGCAAAGCTGGTATTCTTTGGAATTACCAAAAAGGTGAAATATTTAGAGAATGCTTCATTTTGTCTTCTGTCTCAGAACATGTGATGTGATTGCAGTTCATATTCTGTGTTTTTTATAATAGGTCACAACTATGGATATTTCTTCTAACAAAGATGAGGAAGAGAACTCGATGCATAATACAGTTGTCCTCTTCTCCAACAGTGACAAGTTCACTCTCCATCAGGTTAGGAAAATAGTCACTATGTTTTCATTTTGTTTCTCTGCTTTTAATTAGAGAATAGGAAATGAATGTCCTTGTTAGGAGCTTAAGTTATACAGCAAGCTAGTTGGATTTTACAGTGTTCCCAGAATTTACTGTCTGGCATGCGTTGAAAATCAGATCTTCTCTCTCATTTCAGGATATGTGTGTGGTTTGTGGGAGTTTTGGCCAAGGTGCTGAGGGCAGGCTGCTTGCCTGTTCTCAGTGTGGTCAGTGTTACCATCCATACTGTGTCAGTATTAAGGTGAGTTGCATAAAAAAATTTCTTAATTATACTGTTTTCATATTGTACTTTAATAGCACTATGGTGCCTTTGGTTTCATGGTAATTAAAGAAGCCATTAACTTGTTAGATATTCATCAGCTAATGTGACCATTATTTATATGCGACTTGTGAAAGACTTTAATTAAATGTCATTTTATAGTATGCATTGCCTCAAGAGAAATTAACCTTTTTGTAATTTTGCAACCATAAATAGCGCTGATTATCCAGCAGTTGGTTGAAATAACAGTTTGAGATATAAGCTTAAAACCTAAATACAAGCAGAATTAAAAGCAAGGGAAAAAAATTACACTGCATCTTCATTTACTAGGGACATAAGGTTTAGTTGATTCAATTTGTCTGTTGGCTGTCAGAGTTGACAGCAGTTGGAGTGGTTAATTAATACATTTTTGCATTCATTAGCCTAGGAGAGAATGTGTGAAAATTAAATTTGAATGGTATGAGATGACTTAGCAAGCACATAATAAGCTATTTATTGCAATATATACAGTATACACTCTTTATTGTTTATTATAGGAGCACATCTATGATGGCTTTACTACATAGCTAAAAAAAGCAGCCTTGCATTCTCCTTAGTCCCTTCAGGACCAGTTACTCCCATGAACAGTAAACTGTCCTACACATAGAGCCAATGCAGTATATATTCTCTGTTATGCTAGTTTATCCAAAGAAATTGTTTTCTGGAACAGTATCAGATGTAATTAATTACAGTTTCTTTCTCTTTAATCCATTCCCATTTATTGACGCTTCAGGAAGTCTAATTAGCAATTGCTAAACAGCTACTTGTGGTGTGGATAGTGTGCACAGAAGAGCATCCTGTGCTTCACTAGCCAAACCTTAATTTATACAATGATCACACTTCATAGAGCAGTTTTCAAATAATCTTCACCTTGCCATTTGCAGATTACTAAAGTGGTGCTTAGCAAAGGTTGGAGGTGCCTGGAGTGCACAGTGTGTGAAGCCTGCGGGAAAGCAACAGATCCAGGAAGACTGCTTCTCTGTGATGACTGCGACATCAGCTACCACACATACTGCTTAGATCCACCCCTGCAGACAGTTCCAAAGGGCGGCTGGAAGTGCAAATGGTGTGTTTGGCTCTGGGGTCAGACATACTGACTGCTGGCTTCTTTTTTTCCTTTTGTCACTTTGTATTTGCATTGTCAATTAACTGTAATAATGTTTTAATTGTATTTAAGTCAGGTGTATTAAAAAAAGCAAACAAAATAGTTTTGAATTGTTTCATTCAGCTATGAGTTTAATAGAGAAACTCCTATCTCTTAATACTTTTTCTTCATGCCAAAACCCAACTGAGTAGAGGTGAACAAAACTTTTATTTTGACACTCTTAGCCAAAAATAAAATACCCAGTTTCCGTTCATTGGAACACTCATTCCAGTGCTTGGTTGGAAAAATGAATGGGTGCTTCACCAAATTTTTCTCAAAATAAAACCCTCTGAAAATCGTTTGTTTTACTTGGGTGGAACACAGACATCTCACGTAGTCAAGCCTCTGTATATCAAAGTGAACAGCAACTGGAAGTAGGAAGTCCTTTGACCTGTTGAGCTGTTACAAGCACCCCTCTACCTAGTTTTGCAGATTGAAGGGAATTCTTACTGAGGAACATTCTTTAAAAGTTTAAAAAATGTTGGTAATGTTGAAAAACCAAGTAATACCATTTTCATTCAGTTCAAATAGTTTGACCTGAAATGAGTCCCCCCTTCCCCAGTGGTTCATGATCTAAAACTTAATTACTCACCCAGTTCGAAGTGGGAGGGTTTTAAAGCCACAAAATAATCTTCCTGTGCAATGAAAGTAATAGATCATTTTGTCTGTTCTGCAGGTGTGTGTGGTGCAGACACTGTGGAGCAACTTCACCAGGTTTAAGATGTGAATGGCAAAATAATTACACTCAGTGTGCTCCCTGCGCAAGTTTGTCTACCTGCCCAATCTGCTATCGCACTTACAGGGATGAAGAACTTATAATTCAGTGTAGACAATGTGATCGGTAAGGATTTCTAATATTGTACAGGTTTTTCCTCTTTAAGGTTTATTTTAATTTTTTTCCCCTAATGTAGAAGTGTAAAGATGGAGGGAATGGTCTTGTGGTAAAGACCACTGGATTGAGTCTCAGAAGTCTTGTAGTAAGTAGTTCATTCCAAGTTGTACCGCAGACTTAAGTGTACGACTCTGGGTGAATTAATTAATCACTCTGCATCTCATCTTCCCCCTCTGTAAAGTTACAACTAATTTACCTCACAGGTAAAGTGTGAGGCTAAATCTAGATTACATTGTATCAAGTAAGTAGTTTAAATGATTGCAATATCAGGAGAAAATTATGATACTAAGACATATTTGCTTCCCAGAGGTCGTTTTATAAAAAGTTCCTTCCTGTGAAGGGAAATAGATAATCTGATACTGTATGTACAGTATTTAACACACATCACATTAGGGGAATGCTATATATGGATAACCCAATTCATCATTTCTCTCTGAAAAGAATTTAAACTAAATTAATATTTCACATTTACTTGGACCATATATTGTTATTTTCGTCTCCTAAAACACCACATATTTCCTTTAAATTGTATTTTTTCCCCCACTTAATTTCTAGATGGATGCATGCAATCTGTCAGAACTTAAACACAGAGGAGGAAGTGGAAAACGTAGCTGATATGGGTTTTGACTGTACCATTTGTAGGCCATACATACCACCAACAAACGGTAAGAAGACAATGGAAACCAATGGCAGGATTGCACACTGCCATAAATAGGTTTGGGAATGCGTTATGGTTCTTTGCTCTGGTGGAGATTTGGCTTGTGGTAGAAGGAAGATTTTTCATGTTTATTTAAAGGGCCCCTCTGGGAGTGTCCTCAGCTCTTGCGCACCCTCTAGTGATTGGTTGCAAGGCCAAAGAAAACCTGGTGGGGGATTCTGGGTAGATGTATTGAAGATAATTTGGGTAAACAACTGAAAGCTTTTGGTTCTGAAAGGGTAAAAGGCATCTAATTTTGTCAAGGAGAAAAAAGCCCAGTTCTCTAAAGAATTTGAAAAGCAGTTCTGAGCAGGGGAACCTATATTTTGATATTCAGAGGCTGTCTGAATCAGCAGTAGCTGTAACAACAGTCCGTACAACCACTTTTCCCTTCCTCCCTCACATTTTATTAATGCCACTTGCTCAGCTCTGCCAGTATTTAAGACCAGTGCTTCCCACCCTAGCTGCAGTCTTTAAAAGAATTTGCCATAAATTTCCTCCTTAGGAGTTGCCACTTTCTTGTTAGTTAAAATGTATAGTTCTTTCGGATGAACTTTGCTCTTCTGTGTACATGCTATCAGTGAATATATACATATATACGCACACCAGCCTCCTTGTTAGTCTGTGTTACAGTTTCGTAGCAGTGGTATTTCAGGAGCTGAGGTTACTGCAGTTTTTAAGCCCAGCTATAGCATCTGGTTTTGTGGATACTGGTTATTGTTATTGTGAGTGGCTTGTCAACACTTAGGTTGGTCTGCTGCATGATTTATGGGTTTGTTACAAGGGTGGTATTCCAGGTCTGTTTTCTCTGTGTGTCGTCTCATGGGATTTTCTTCTTCAGACTGCTACTTTAATTGAACATTGACACCTATATCCATTTTTTAGCGTAATAGCATGTTGAAGTGTTCGCATTAACACTTTAATCTCATTACTCATGACAGTATAAGGAGGAGGGTACAAGAAATAAGTAAGTATTTCAGGGAATACTCATATCCACCAAGAAGATGCCAGTAAGATTGGCTTTCCTGATCAGGATTGAAGATACCATAAGGCATGTGTTCAAGAGGTTTGCCAAGAAAAGTTCCATAGAGTCCATTTACACTGGCTTGTTGTCATACCAGCATGGCAGCAATTGTAACTTACTAACGTGATCTTGGAGTTTATATGCTCCCTTGTCAACCACACATGGTTGTGGAACACTTCCAAGTAGCCCACTTTTATCACTAATAAAAAAATGATTTATGTATTTCTGCAAGTTACTTCATTTCTGAGATCCACTTTCACAAATTCAAAAAAAGGCTTTGTAAGTGGGAAAAAGAAGATGTTTGCAGATATACCACAGATTTCTGTTTATTTTGATAATAAGCTCTGAACACGTAAAAAAGGTCCAAGTGAGAAATACTCCCTCTTCCTTTCTCTTTCAAGCTGGCAGAGTTACCTTTTAGAGATAATTAAAGCTCACAGTGTGTGAGATGGAAAAACTTCACAAGGTGGTATTCAGAGATGTTTCACTTCCAGGCATAACTGGTCCTTGAGCTTGTCCTTCCTGTGTTGCTTAGGTTTGTCTTCTGAAGAATATGAACTGGTCCCACAATACTTGTTAGGGAGCTCCCAAGCTTTCTTTGCAAGGTTTTTCTTTTTTCCACCTTTTTTATGACAAGTTTCTTTGCTTATTCTTTCATGTTTTGACTCAGTATATATTATACCTCTTTAACACGTGTGAGTTTAAAGAGTTGCATGTCTGAATGTCATTTGGTGCATGTTCATAGAAATACTTGCATGTACTTTTATGTGAAATATTTCAGTCTTTTCATTAATTCTTCTGCAACTCCTTTGAAAATTTTCCATATTTTTTGTTTCAAAGTGAGAGCAATCAGCATTTGGTAAACTTAGAGAAACTAAACAGATGTTGGTTAATAGGAGAAAACTGTTTAAAATGTACCACGTTGCGGGATTCTTACTGGGAGGGTTGTAGCTCATTCCATTTGATATATCACAGATGTGTTGCAAGTATTATTGCAAGCTTTTTAAGTGCTTTATTTCTAGAAGAAGCAAGAGCCCCTTACCCTAGTAAGTTACCAAGTATTTCAGGTGTACTGTTGGTAAAGAGCAAATTTTTGTAGCGTGCCGGTATTGAGAAAGAGCTTCCATTTTTTTTGCTTCAGAAAATGGAAATTTTTACATTTGTAAGAGCTCTTTCCTGTCTCATCATGTCTGATAATCTTACAAAGTTATCTTCTTCAGGAAACAGAAATAAAAGATATTTTTCTTCTTGAATATACATAATATCAAAAGTCATAATGTGGCAAGATTTACTCCGAAGTAGTATACCTTAAGACCTTCATTACTAGATTCTTTTGAAATAATCAGCTCTGATCAGCGTTTCATCAGGTTCCTTTTACTCTGGTCTCAAGTTACAACATATGTTCCCCAGCACATTTGCTGTGCCTGTATAAATTTATTTCTGATTTAGATTGCTTGAGTAGTATTGTGGCTGGGTACGAGCAGCTGCTCAATGTAGCAGCAGCTTTTTCTCTGTGTTGTAATTCCTGTACGTTCAGAAGAGGTGTGTGCATCTCTCATCTACATTCACTCCTAGGCAAGCAATTCTCCACCATCTACCCATCACTTCTGCCTTTGTCTTTTGCCCTTGTATATCATATGCCCCATCTGCAGTTTTCCTTCCTTGCTTGCTCCCATCCTCTCTCCCTCCACATACGCCAGAGTCCTCCTCTGTTGGTGCTGTTTTCTCAGCAGGAGGCAAAGGGACCAGCTCTGCCTGGTTTTCTTTAGTTATGGTTGTTCTGGTAACAGTTTCTGGTACCTGCCTGTGTGCGTGCATTCCTCTTGTGGCTCGTGTAAGCATGCCCTCAGAGCCAGTGAGGACTTTGTATCGCTTACTACTTCCGAGATGCTCAATAGTGCTAGTGGTACGTATTACGGCTGGGAGTCTCAGTTGTACAATTTTTGTGAATGAAAGTTTTTTTTTCATTCTGAAACTTAATTCAGTGTACTTTACAAATACAGGATACAAAAGCAACATAACACTATATGTTAAAAGAATTTAACTTTTTATTTTATTATGTGGCACATTTATTTTGTCAACTCTCACGTTGCTGTGAGTTACTGTAGCTACAAAGAAATCCCTGGGTCATGCATACAGTTATGCAGTCATTGAATAGTGCTCTGTTATTGTAGTGTTTTTACATAAACTGTTTCACTCTGTCCCTTAAGCTGATTTAATTTCTTCCTAGAATTGTTCTTTTCTATTTCAGCCTTACAATTGTCAGTCTCCTTTCTTTTTTGAAACTATGATTCTTCTCATTGTATTGTATTCTGTGCAATTTGTTTCGAGCTGAGGCTACTGAATGTTGTGCAGTATTTAGCATGTTTAAACCCTTTTGCAAATAAGCATAATAATTTTAGTTAAATTTCAGCTTAGTGCCTCAGAAAGCACTCTTTTTTGTTCACTGCTTATTTTTTCCTACTTGAACTGTCTTTCTCTAACAGTTCTGTGTTTCTCTGTTACTCATTTTAATGATTTTAATCCCTAGTCTGCGCTCTACTTAGCTCCTTTTCTGGAAGTCTGTTTGATACTGTCTTCAAACACTGTTTGTTTTGTGCAGCATTTGTGAGTTGGTCTCTGAAGGCCTCACCTCTGTCACTGTCAGCTTGTTTATTTGACTATTTCAACTCTATTCCATCTCCAAAGCTAAAATTGTTCACAATCTGACCTGGACCGGAAGAATATTTGCTGCTGTTGTACTTCAAAATCAGGATTTCAAATTCCCTTTCATAATGCTCTTTTCTAAATTTTTTGTTTACCTTATATTCTAATTCGATAATTTCTATCTCTGCTTTAAAACATCTTGTAAATTATAACCAATTAAATGAACAGATGATGTCTTATTCCACTTTTAGTCTTTCTTACAGTCTGCCTTTTTTCTGTTGTTTCAATTCAGTGCTGCTGAGTATCTTCCATCCTGCAGCTTGTCTTGTATATTTTGTTTCCTTCCAGCTTAGTACCTCTTTCAGAATCTATTTTCCAGTTTATTTTCTTCCTTGTCTTTTCCTTCCACTCTTGTATATCAGTTTTTCAGTAATTCTCATGGGCTACTTTCATTTAGTAGTTGCATGGAATATTGGTTTTCTGTAGGTTGTATCTTATGCTTTAGTTACATCTTCCATAAAACTTTTAAGGGACTGTAGTTTCTGAAGACAGACTTTCACTGTCCTTAGTTTTGTTTATATGCTTCGAGTGCATCCTCCAGATTTCATACCCATTATTGTATTTAGCAAAGAATTTAAGCGTTACTTTGAAATTTTTGGGCTTATCCTAGTCTTGCCCCTTACTCCCATACTGTGTGTGAGATGGTCAGTAGCAAGCACACATGTGGGGGTCTGATACGTTGAAGAAGCCTTAAATCTCTGACACGTGCTTTGTCTCAGTGGTCTCATCTTGTGTACAGATGCAAAATAAATACTCCAGATATTTTTCTGAGTCTTAAATTCACCATAGACAAGATTTCTAGGCAAAAAAAAAGAAAAATCTGTAGATTAGCTTGCCTAGTAGTGCTGACTGTGCCAAGCTAACAGGTTTTCCAATGCTGCTGCTCAGTGTTTGTGAGATAGAAGCTTCTAATTTTCACTTTACTTACTCTGTCTATATAATCTCTGTAAAGTCACTACTAACATTAAAAGTCTAGTCTGCACATCACAGGTTAGTGAAGCGTGATTGCGGTTACTGTAATTAAAGCAGATGGGAAAAGCATTTCTACCCACAGCAACAGTAGTGTAGTTTTGTAGGACATTTTCATCATTTTTTGTTTAGTCTCACTCTTGCAGTGCTTCCCTGAAGCTGTAGTTTTTTAAATTGAGTTTCTGCTGTTCCATGTATTGATATTCTTATCTTGAATAAGAATTACCCTGTCTGACTTCAGCAAGACATGTATCATCTGTTCTCAGATGTATCACCCATCTCGTAATGTGTTGTATAAGAAACACAACAGCAATAGACACAGCTAGAATATTGTGTATGAAGCTGTCAGAGGTTGCCTGCCCCTCCTTGGGGAAATCAGACAGCGGTCGATACACAATTTACAAATCCTTCCCATTTTTTAATGCTTAGGTGAGCAAAACCTGGATGTCATTACTGTAGGGGTTGCTTTCCAATCCAGTAGATCCAGTGTATTCATTTGCCAGTAGAAAGAGATCATTTACCATTGAGTTCAGTGCCATTCCAGTGCCATTCTTGGCTCTAGGCAGTTGGAGAATCAGTTTCTATCAGGCTTGTTTTGAAGTCACATCTTCTGTGACACCGAAAAGCACTTATTTTAAAGGTGCTACTAAATGTGAACAGCAGTACAGATTAGGGAGTTCAGTGGAACTGTTTGAAGGAAAATTAATTTCAGTTTAAAATCAGTTTCAGTTTAAATCAAGTCACCATTTTTAAAAGTTGAAATTATTTTCCTTATATTTTTCAGTGCCTTCTTTGGACTGTTGTGATTCATCAGGTGGAGCTCAGATTATTTCAAAATCAAAAGAACTAGGTAAAGAATGTAAATGCTTAACTTATGATCATTTAGCATACTTCAAGGGTATATTTTTACATGAGACAAAAATTCCTTTTTCTATGATTTTATAACACACAGCATTAACTATCCTTCAGTTACTGCTGCATGCTTTTCGCTTTTTTCCCTCGTTCTCTCTTCTTTCCTCTCTTTTGCCTGCCATACCTGCGCTGTAATAATTGCTTTAATTTATGCTTTGATCCTGCAGACTTACCTTAGTATTAGCAAACTTGCCTTAATATTAGCAGTGATGACACAGTGGGGCTGAGTCAAGCATGTACGCAAATGTTTACAGGCGCAAGCTGTAGGAGGACACAACTTTTCTGTACCTGTCTGGTTTGTGCTAGCAATTTAGAATCTTGACAAGCCTGGTCATAAGTCACTTTTCATAATGCTAGGACCCAACAGCTTCCATCATGTCAGGACATCTTCCATAATGTTGGAATGTTTTTTCCAGTTGGCACCACCCAAATGTAGTTCTGAGAGAAGGTTCTCCCCTCAGATCTTCCAGCTAAGGAAAAGGATGTGATTTTTTTTTTTTTTTTTTAAAGTAAACACTCCTTTCAATGTAAGAAAACAGTAATCTGGGAAGAATTGTGTTCAGAACCAGCTGTGTTTTGAGGTGTTACATATTGCATAAGAAAACATTTCTGGTTAAAGGGAACAAATGTTGTGATGTTTATATGTTTTCAAAAACCGCGTTATCAAATCAGTATTTAATCGTCTCCGAAGAGCAGAAGCATCATTGCAACCTCTTCATTATTGGGTTATTTCCTAAAAGTTCCCAAATCTCCACTTGCAGGGTGCCAGCAGAGGTGACATTGCCTTTCTACATGGTGAATTGAGGAATGCTATAGTTTATTGGTAGGCTCAGTTGTCATGTAGCAGCTTGAGGAGGAAGCAGTCTTGCAGGTCTTGGGAGACTTGGGTTCTACCCATGATTTCCAGTTGGATCTTGAGCAGCTCACTTGATATAACTTGGTTTTTGTCTGCCTGTAAAATAGGGCTAATAACTTGCCTGAGTTACCAAGAGTTCTGGGAGTGTTAAGGTCGTTACTAAGATGAAGTGCTGAGATGAGGGCCTTGGCTGGTAAGCAGCAGGGACCCAAAGTAAGACTTGCACAGTTTTCTGTGAGTGCCAGGGATACAGAAATACCCTGCAAGGCACCAGTTTCCAATAATCAAATTGTTCTTTCTAGTGAGTCCTTGATCTAAGTTGTTTTGTAGCAATATAATGGATTGTTGCTGAATTTGACACTGGACTCTAAATTATGAAGCTGTAAGTGTAATGTATAAGACAGTATCAGAGATCTCTGTTTTATTTATATCAATTTCCTCAGTTCCATAGATATGGATTATTAACTCTTAAAAGTTACTATTCCTAAAAATCTAAGACTTGTAAATTAAAGAGTTTTATATTGCTGTTATGATTCATTCAACTTTATAGACCCACCGAAGACATACACCCAGGATGGAGTCTGCTTGACAGAGTCCGGCATGTCTCAGTTACAGAGCCTAACTGTTACAGTACCAAGAAGAAAACGGACGAAACCAAAGCTTAAACTGAAGATTATAAATCAGAACAGTGTGGCTGTACTTCAGACCCCCCCAGATGCCCAGTCAGAACACTCAAGAGATGGGGAGATGGATGACAGTAGAGGTAGCAGTCTACTTTTGGCATGTCTTATATCTTGGGGTATTGCAGTACAGATGTGTGTATTGCAAATGTCCCTGGGAGATGTTATTATACTGATACTTGTATGTTCTGTACAGAATGCCTTATGGTAATTACTTGAACAATAGTTATGAGTCATTATTGTCCATTTGTTGATCTGTTTATGGGTCATCCATCTCAGAGGAAACTCATCTTTCCACAGCTGGCAACACTGGAAAAACCAGTTACCTTTTTGTCCAGTCCTTGGGTTACTTGTGCACTCATTGAGTACAGATGTATTTTGAGGCTCTCAAATTTAGGGCAAATGCTGTTTCAGAGTCATAATGTTGACTCAGCGAAGCAGCGTCTGAGTCACTATAAAGCTGATCTTCAAAGCATAGGGGAAACTGGAGAGAAAAGCTTTTTGAATGTGTATTTCTTTTCTCTGGAAGAATTAAGGTGGAGTGACCTATCAGTCCAAGTGAAAAAAGTAATTTTCTTGTATTTCTGTAGAGGAAATGAATCTTTTGTTTGTCCTCATCTCCGGAATAGAATTATAACAGAATTTGAGTTTGGAAGCTTTGGGTGTTGTTCTGATTCAAGTAGGCAGTGCTGTATTTAGGGTCCATACAGAAGGGTTTCAGATTACAGGATGGGATACCCAAGTAGTATAGAGGGAGAGGAAGATTAAACAGTGTTTTTGAGGCCTCCAGGGCTGATGAGAGGCAAAGGAATCTGGGCTAATGCTTGCCTACCCAAACACATGTCTGAGCCTGAAGCCCTTGGGAGAGCTTCTGCTGCAGGACTAGACATGAAGCAAAGATCCATGTGTCCAAGGGCCACCAGTACTTGTCTCACCTGCTTCCCTCACAGCTGAGCAAGCACAGCAGCCCCAGCCAGAGGAGACAAAGGTGGGAGATGAGAGTGGGAAAAGCACATAGGAGCAGCCAGCCCTGCTCCTCAAATCCTCACTCTTCAACACTAGAAACAGCAGCCAGTGTGGTACAATTCAGTTCTTCTGTCCTCTTTGCCCTGCTCTGGTTGTACATCCTGGTAAGTGTTGGTAGAATAGGTGTTAATCTGTGGCCTGGGGAAAGGCTTATTTAAATAGCAGGTGTGAGAGTCATTACATTAGCCATGCAGGTGTCTGTTAGGAGAGAACCAGAGGAATACAGGCACCCCACAATCTAAAGTGCTTTCTGTTTATACAACATTGCCTCATTAGTCAGATTAAATTTCATAAGAAGCTTTTTTTAGATACAGAAAGTGTATTTGACATAACTGGGTAGTTTAACCATCAGTGCAGTTTCAATGCTAACTTGTTGGTACAGGTATTGTTCCCATGTTGGATTAGCACATTCTTACTGTCTGCTGTTGACTAGGGGTATATTTTTTTATAACTGCTTCCCTTCATTTGTTTATTACCTTTAAAACAGTTAACTAGTTACTTTTCTTTCATCAGTTTCAGTACTCACAGTGTTTGGTGCATTAGCATTACACTGACTTTTAGCTTCATCTCATACTTTCATATGAGATGAAGAATCATCAACAACCATCAGATGGGTTGTTGAAAGCAAAAAAGCATTTGATTGTGTTTGAAGGCAACACTTCCCTTGTTCTTTTTCAGTGGTTAGTTCTCTACTTTTACAAACATGCCTGTTTTCTATATAACGTAGTCCAACTTCATTATCTGCTTGCTGGCTTTTATAGGTATCCCTTTTCAATTAGGTCACAAGATAAATTATGTCATGGCAGAATATGAAAGAGAGAACCAAGGCATCCAGTAACTTTAATTTCATTTCTGACCACCTTTTATTGCCTTTTTGAGAGTCATATCATGTTCATATATGTGATAGTAACAGCACAGCGTGTGTGTGGTAGATTGACTTGATTTCCTGGGAGCTCTCCATATACTCTGCAGAGTGGATCAGTGCCTGTTCTCTGAATGACTGAAATTTTTGCATGAACATCAGGATGAATAAAGCTGTGCCACAGCTTTGGTTGGAGCAACATAGTGTAGTAATTCCAGGAAAACAGGAGTAACCCTTACTTAGTCTCTGAAGTTCCAGGTGGAAAAAAGAGGCTGTATCTAAGAAAACTGATCTTGTGGTAATTTTGTTACCATCTCATCTATAGGCTTTTTCATCAAGTATGGCATTTCATCAGGTGTTCCACAGTTTGAAGTCCACTGGAAAGTTCATCTTGCTTTGACAGCTTCAGCTTTGGTAGACTTAATGTAGCTCTCCTGCTAGTATTTGTAGAGCTATGCATTGTAAGTAAATGGGAAGGACCACTGTACGATTGAGCATTTGATATACTGCTTTCTGTAGTAGGATGCGTTAGCACTTAAGCAGGTTTCTCATCTGCCGGAAGTGGACATGTTGCGAAGAGGGCTCACCCATGCTCTTAAGGGGAGGGAGGAACTGGCTGTGGTGGTCAGTGGGGCCTGCCTTTGCCAAACCTCCAGCTTTGCTGGTAGAACTCAGAGAAGTCTTCATTGATGGGAAAGTCTAGTCTGTGCCCCTGCCTGTGGAAGAGCAAAGGTTGCAATTCTAGCACAGCAGAAGTGCTAAGAAATAGTCCAGCTCTGTCTGTTATAACACTGTTTCTCCCTCTTACAACTGTATGTGGGTTTAGTCCATGTAGAATTATACACCTAAATCCAAAGCAGGGAATTGTAATTCCAATATCTTTTTAGCTCAGGAGTATATTTAACATATCAAGAAGATGAAAGGTCGTTATTGTATTGACATTTTGGGAATCTCAGAAATAGAATTAACTCCCTCTGTCTTCAACACCAAAGGCTTTTTAATGCCATCATACTTCACATCTGTTTCTACCCTGCTTTCCCACAGAATATAAACTCTAACTCAAAATTACAGTCTTCATCTTCAAGACTGAGTAATTGCTTTGGGCTGAATTTTCTATTATGTAAGTCAAGTTCCTCTTCATAGATAAGTCTGCTTTCAGTCAGTCACACGGCTTCAAGTCAAGAACCCTCCAAACTACAAGTCATTAAACATTGCCTTCCAAGTGCAGGCTGTAGCCAAATCTGTCTTCTCATTAAAAAAAAAAAAAAAAAAGCCCTGCCAAATCAAATTTAAGAGGACAATAAAAATGAAGTGTATCTTGTGTATCTTGCATGGTAAATTGTGTCCATACATATTCCTTGATGTATAGCTAGAAATTGGTCAGAAACTTAGAAAATGCAATAGCACAGACTTCCAAAAGGGCACCAAAGAAATTTCTTAGATTCACATATAGTAAGTATAGTGCTTATTCTCTGGTTTTGTGTGGATCTCATCTCACAGAAAATGTATGTATGTACTGAGTCTTTATGTATAGGTAGGGTGAGCTTTCCAAAAGTATTTAGAGAGTATGAGTATCTGTCACCCTTGTGAAAAATCTGACATTCTCAGTCGGTTTCTCATATATCTGTCAGGTGTGGAAATTTTGATAAAATACCTTCTTTCCCTTTTCCAGTTAAAGTTACCATTGCCTCTTTTCTGCAGAAGGTGATCTTATGGATTGCGATGGTAAATCAGATTCCAGTCCGGAACGGGAAGCTGTGGATGATGATGCCAAAGTGGCAGAAGGAGCTGATGGGATTAAAAAAAGGAAGCGAAAACCATATAGACCTGGTAGGATACAATAATTTATATGGTTCTATGTCCCTTTTTTTGTTTTAACACTTATTTTCTGTATAATAATAAAAAAGATACTAAAGCCTAGCATTGAATTCTGAAGTATTCTATTGTGCATTGTAGATTTTAGATTTTTACCCTGGTCTGTTAAAACAATTTTTAGTCCTCTTACCAAAATACATTTCCAAAGATTGCTGCTTAGCAGTATGACTGTTCTTAGTGTGCTTTCAGTCATCGATCTCTACCTTGTATTGATTCTGAGCATGATATGAAAATGTACTGTATTTATATAACTGATGAAGGCCAGGGGGGGTTTTGTTGTGTGTGTGTGTTATGTGTATCTGGCAATATCTGAACTTCAGAGAATTTTTTTTGTGGATATCTTATTTTCTGAAATACTTGATGAGAGTAATTTACTAAATATTTGCAGTTGATGTGGCAGTGAATTTTAATTAATTCAGTTATTGGATGAATTCATTTATTTTAATTTATCAATGCAGTCAACTCTTAATTATCTTGTCTGTGGATTAACTGTGTGTCCTGGGTACAGACACACTTGAGCCATCTCCAGGCAGAAAAAGCTAGAAGTACCTAACTGACTCTGTAGAAAATACCTCTCATACATTAGGGCTAAAATTGAACCCACTTAATAAACACTGCTGAAACCCTGCCTGGCTTTTTGAAGAGCCCCTGTCTCACGTACCTTGATATGTCTCAGAATCTGTGTTTATATGTTGGGTTTGTGTTTCACTATCCTGCCTCTGACTACTGTGGATAAGAAGTTGATTGTCGTCTTTCCAGTCACAAACACTCTTTTGGCCAGTCACATCCATCTTGCTTGTTGTAACAGGCCATAATAGAAAAGGAGAACAGAGGCAGTGGAATGACTGAGGAGGTTTAGGCAAGGAATGCAGTGAAGGAAGGAAAGTTGATATTACAACAGGGTCTAGTTTCTCTTGCTTCTCTCTCAGTAGCTAAACAGAGCTCTGCTACCTTTTGCCTTCCACACATCATTTCCTACACTGTGTAAAAGCCCTGTCTCAGCAGATCATGCCCATGTGTATGTATATTCTTTCCATCATGAGCCCACCCTGGAGAGATGGTGGTACAAACCCGCATTGTTTAAAGAGGTTTTCTTTTTTTCTACAAGTAATGTAGCTCAACAAGCTATTTATTTCTACTGCTGGGTCCTCCAGAGAGAAGTTTCATTTGGTCAGAGTGGTTTTGGGTCATAAGTTGAGCAGCCATCTGTCAGTTTTCTGCAGCCAACAATTTCCCTGAAAAATGAAACAAATCTGAGCCTGATGCATATACATACATACACACCAACTGTTTCATAGAACAGTTAGTGTTGGAAAGGACCTTAAGATTATCTAGTTCCAACCACCTTGCCATGGGCAGGGAGGCCTCACCCCAGACCATGTTGCCCAAGGCTCTGTCCAGCCTGGCCTTGAGCACTGCCAGGGATGGAGCATTTACCACTTCTTTACTGTAAAAGATCAAGAGCACTGCAGTCAGTCTCTAGTGAAGGATTCTGGGGTTTTAGGCAGTATGATGTTCATTAATTATCTTTTTATTTTGTGGTATGTCCTTCTTTAGTGTTCTCTGGAGTTGTGGCGTCTCTACAGCAATTTGTAGAGTTTTTAATGGTCCTTTGAGATTCTTTAGTAGGTTTCATTTTGTAGATTGACTTCTAATTTGAGCAATTCATTAGCCTGCCAAGGGATGGAAAAAAATAACATTTGAAAGTTGACAAGTTTGGTGATTTGATCTTCCTCTAGATGTTATAAAGTCCGAAAACTCTGATCCTTTTTGATAACTACATATATAACCACAGAGATATTCAAATTCATAAATGTTTTGTAAAACTCAATGAAAAATCCTTAAATATCTCAGATTCATTCTTAGACCTTTACTGATGCAGTAGTCCTCTTTGCCTGCAGAATGATCCTGGCTGTCATTCTTACTATGAAACAAAGTTTTAATCAATATACTGAATTTTTGCTTCCTTGTTAGGTATTGGGGGATTTATGGTACGTCAGAGAAGTCGTACTGGGCAGGGGAAGACTAAAAGATCGCTGTCCAGGAAAGATTCTTCTGGATCTGTTTCTGAGCAGTTGCCTGGCAGAGAGGAAAGTAAGTGCAGAAACTTGTTTTTAAACTTCTGTTCATGCTTAAGGCAGTAAAAATAATGCAGCTCATCAACATGCAGTTCTTTCCAGAGATGTGCAACAGAAAACATTTTCTGTATTTGTCATGATGGCTTTATTAATTCAAGTGAAAATATTAATTCCTACATACTTGTAATTTCAGTAAAGCCCATGATTTACGAAGAAACTGAAACAACGAATTGCAGGCTATTGTGAGAGATACATAGTGAGAATTACAAGGACTGCTGTTGTCTCAGAGCGCTGTTTAGCCTAGCTTTGACTGGTAAAAGGCAGAAAAAAGTGTAAAAAATGAAGTAGGTTTAGAGCAGTTCTCTTTCTGATACACCTTCCACCAGAAGTCCTGATACAGGGGATTTTTGGACAGTCAGTTTTAATATTCACAGTGTTCAATGTTCCGCTAATGTGTCTGATATGTATCTGTTTAAGCTCTGGAAAATTCTGTATTGGTGAGTTCAACAATACACTATTATTGTTGCATGAAGAAGTAATTCCTTCTTTTTTTAGACTGGGTATCTGAGAGTTCCGTAAGCTGCCTTTACATTTTATGTTATGAAATATTATTTTTGTGAAAATCAGTCCATATTAATTTATAATAGAGAAAGATTTTCTAGACATGTATCATATTCCCCCATCAGTCACTGTCTTTTCCAGGGCTAAAGAATCCTACTCTAGTCTCTTTTTGCATATCAAAGGCATTTTAATAACTGATACTTTAATACTTAGTAGATTGGGCACCTAACAAGAAGTTAGATTTTGTTTATTGGGCCTTGTTCTCTTACTTGCTGTATGTGATAAGAGTAAATTACTTCATATGTCTAAATTTGTTCACACTGTCTAATCTAGAAAATATGGAGGTATCATTAAGATGAGATGTAGCATATGTTTATGTCAGAGCCTGTTTCTTATAAAGGTTGCCTGATGTCATCTCAGAAGACTTTGATTTCTCTTGTCACTCTCTGCTGTCTGTTTAGAGGCAGATCAGCCTCTTGCTGTATAGGCTGGATCTTTACCACAACATCCAGGGACGTTAAAAACTAATAGTTAAATTTTGTCCTTACTTGCATTTGTAGAACTATTGTATGAAGCCAACAAATGTTTATTAGTGCAATTCAGTATTCTAGCTAGGTCCCCTATTGAGATAGAATGCTTGCTTTCTCTTTAATATCAGTGTTAGAGGTATGTTTTTCTGCTTTGTAGATGTTATTTCAGTGTAGTATACTAAGTTGTTTCAAGTAGTGCTGAAAATTTTGCTTTGAAGTTTTTCTTGTCTGTAGAGATCTGCTCCTTTAAATAAAAAACCCCAAATTAATTGGCTAAAAAATTATTTCCCCATTCCGCCTAACAGTACAATGCATATTGTTAAAGAGCAGTATTCTTAAACAAGTATTCTTCACTTAAATGTTGGAGCTTCTTTTTGTCTTCTCAAGCATAGTTGCTTTGTTAAGAAGAAAGCAACCCCAGATGATGTTTGTATGTTTTAAATCATGGTAGCTTGCTGAGAGCCTGCTTCTCAGCTGCCAGTACTCATCAGCCTTACCAAGTGTTTTGCTGCTTTTGTTATGTTTTACCTCTTTTCTCTGCAAAAGCTCCTTCTCAGACAATGCAGAAGCCATGGTGTTGGTGAGCTTCATTCTACTTGCAGTCCTCCACATATGGTACAAGAGGTTACTGTAGTATAAAGCATAGCTGATTTTACTTCCACAGTTATACAGTTTCTTTTATAACTTCCCAGGATCTTTAACTTGATGTAATTAGTTTTGCCAAGGCAGAACTAGCAGGACTTAAAAAGTTCTGATTTTACCTGCAGTGTTTTTCCTGGTCTGTTGAAATAAAATACTGAATGACTGATGAGCACTCTGTGCTTTTATGTTTATTTGAAAAAGCAGTGCCACTTTGGAATATGATAGCTGAATAAATGTATGATTTTTCTTCAAGGGCTTCCTTATAGATCTCTTTTTTCAGTCTGTTCGTTATTTATATGACACTCTTTTTCTCAGACTAAAAAATTTATTACTTTTAATTTGAGAAAAATTAGTGTATAAAATGAAAGGTGATTAATGTGTAGCTCAGCACTGGTGATTTTGGAGATACTGTTTCCGTGGAATTAACTTTCAGATGTCTGGTTGAATGTCACCTATAATAATCCTCAGACTACCAAATTCTTAGGTGGCTTGGAGATACAAAAGTTAAAGGTCTGTCTTCAGTCACTGAGGTGTACAAGGTAACAGCAATGTGAGCAGTGTCGCATGTGGTATTCCTTATTGCCAGAGCCCAGATGATCAGGTGGCGGTTCACAGCTGGCTGAATAAAAGCCACCTGTATAATATATCTAGAGTGAGATTCAGTACACCCTTTCACCCAGATACATTGGGTATACTGCCACTGTACCTGTGGAGCAAGATACCAACTATTTTATTTATTGTGCCTGAATGTTACCATTTAGGTTGGGCAGAACAGCTACCAGACACTCCAGTTGAGGAGTCCACCCCAGCTTCAGAAAGTACAGAGAAAATAAAAAAGCGTTACAGAAAAAAGAAAAATAAGCTTGAAGAAACCTTTCCTGTCTACTTGCAGGTAAAGCTATTGGTATACTCCTTGTTTAAATCCATTTAGAAACCTGATCTTTACGTGTGGATTCCTACTTTATTTGAACCCTTAATATTTTCTTTCTATTCCCAATTTATCATTCAAACCAAGTGTGTTTTCTGTAAAGAATATTTATAAGTTTGTACAGAAAGCTGTATAGTATATTAGATCTCCAGTCCTCTGTTGTTATTTCTCAGTGTATAGATCTTTACTTGTTCTGAGGCTGGGAGGGGGGGGAGGAGAAGCCTGTCTTTTCTCTTTGAATTGACATGTGATGTTTCACCATTCAGCTCTGTAGGATGTCTTAGCCTGATCATGTTATTTTCTCAAGATACTGATTTTTCTTTTCTGAGGATTATAGAACATGATTTGATAGGGGAAACTTTCTTCCTACCTGTGGGTTTACGTGCCCTACATCTCCCTGCCACAACAGTCTCTGCTTTTTCCCCCACATTATTTCAGTGGTGTCCCTAGCAGGTAAGAGGTAGCAGTTACAGATAATAACCAGGATATTAATGGTGACTGAGCAACTTTCAACCAGTTTATAAACTGACTGGCTTATATGTGTCTCACACAGAGAATATTATTTGTCTTGCTCTTGTCCTCAGCCACTTTTTTAATGGAAACTTCATTATTAATGTTCACCAAATGTCATGACAAAGGCTATATTGGGATTGAAAGCAAAGAACTGACAGAGAGGCAGAACAATCTCTGTCTTAAAATAATTTGTATTTTGTAAGTGGGGAAGTGAGTTGGAAAGAAAATTCTTAAGCAAATTTCCTTTGGATTGATAAGGATAAGAGGTGTTTTTCTTAATGCATGTTTTACTTGTGTAAAATACAGAGTATTTCTTAGATTATTCTTTTGCTCATGTTGAATAACTGGTACTTGAGGGAAAAAAAAGGCAATCTTCAGCTTTATTTTAGCAGTTATATCCTTCATCAAAAATTTAAAGACTACATACAAACAGAAGAAGTTCTTATACAAGGAATAAAAATTAGCTTCAAAATTTGATAGATTGTTGTCACAGTACTAAGTAGTCAGGCTGACGTGAGTGATAGCTGTTACATAATATTTTAAAAGGTAGTAATGTAACTTAAACGTCTTCAGGTGGATAGTTACTGCAGTTTGAGGTTAGGATGATTTTGTGCTAACTAAACTGCAGTGTATGGTAATTCTAGAATTTGGCCCATAATGCGCTTGCATGTTTTTCATAAACTTCTTGTGAGGCCTTGATCAAGTTGCCAGCAGTGTTCCCCTTCTTCTGCTGTCTTTTCTGGGAGAGGAGGAATACTGAAAATATTGAAAAACTTGGGATGTATGAAGGCACTGCATTGTTACACTGTCTGTTCAATGTGTATGCAAGATAACTCTAGTTTTTCTATATGATTTCAGGTGTGAACTTAATAGTAAAATATTAATAGTGTAGCTACCTCAGGTAAGTTGTATCTACCATATCCATGCCTCATAGCCTGGAAGAGATACTGCCATATTGGCAGGCATGTGAGACTGAGTGTGTTTTTATATTTCTAGTAATCACTGGCTTTTAATTTCAACTTTGTCATTTACCCAATAGATACAGTGTTCTTCCTACATTGAATCATTTTGTCTTCTTTGCAGGAAGCTTTCTTTGGGAAAGACCTACTAGATACCAGTAGACAAAACAAGATGAGCCTAGATCATTTACCTGAAGAATCTCTTCAACTCTCATGTAAAACAAACCTGACCACCAATTTCCTGGATCCTTCATCTGATCCCCTTCTTAGCTCAACCTCCACTCCAGCTCAGGCAAAACTGGGACCTCAAGGTATAAAAAGCTAAAGTTAGTGATAATTCAGTAGTCTCATTTTCTTGTTGCCACTGGGGCTTTTCCACTCTTTCCTACTTTACATCAGATAAACACTGTGAGAATTTTTCAATGTTCTGTGTATTAGCTGTCCTTGTGAGATTAAGTTATGTTGATAATTGGTGGTGTTCAGCTTGAGCACTCCAGCTGTTTCAAAAAGAGCAGTGCATAGCACAATTGCCACTTAATGCACATTTTAAACTCCTAGACTGTAATGTCCATGTCCATAAAATTCATGAAAATTAATTCTGTGTAAGAATAAGCATACAGATCCATTATAGAAGAAGACAAAAGTACTCTAATTAAAAGATATTTTTAGTAGTCATTATATTGAGTTTTAGCTGAATGAGTATCATGCAACTTGTATTTTCTTTAATGTTTTAGATTGGTATAGGTTGCCAATCTCCTCAGAGTATTTGGTTTACCATTTTCTTTCTGGACTTTACGCCTTCTAGGTGAAGTTTATAGCCACTGGGTGATCTTCTGCTATTGCAAAACCCCACTGGAGTTACTGCTCAGAGTTTTGCAAATAGCTAGAGGGTTGTAAAGTGCTGCTGAAAGGGCAGCTTCACACAAAGGAGCAATTAAAAGCAAAACTCTTGCTGTCCCCTCCAAATTATTGTTTTCTCCATGTCTTGTAGTGTATGCTGTTAGCTAGAGGTGTTTTACCAATCTTTGTCTTTTAAAAACTGTTACTATTTCTTGTGTATGTTAGTTAATTTGCAGCTTGTGTTTTAGCTCATCCTCACGAGGTTTTTTATCTAAAAATGTTTGCATATATTGATAAAGTTTCCCATGTCTGGAGTCATTTGAAGAAAGGTCAATTATTTGTGATTGTTTCTCAGTGAAAATGTGCCGAATTAAAAGCAAAAGGCTACATTATAATTGAACATTGATTGTTACACAGTTGAAATATTGGGTAATAGGAAGCACAGAAGTTAACTTTCCCTAAAGGGTATGCTGCTGCGAATGGAGTGTTTCAAGGTCTGTATTTCATTGGTTCCAGTACCACAAGAAGATACACTCTCACAGACCTTTTTCTACCCCAGCATTCTTTTGAAGCCAGAGAAATACAGATTCAGAAATCTTTAATGGCCTATTCAACTGCAAGATTAAAGTCACTAATGTTCCTGTGTTATGATAGTATAAGGTTTTAGAAATTCATGAACTTGAAGTTAATCTAATGTTCTGTATTTCAAAAATTTGAAAGGATTTTTTTCTCTTTTTTTTAGAAACCTACTCTTTATAAATAAGGAAAGTTGCAAAACTGTCATTTCCTCTTCTTTTTATTCAGAAATAAATCATAACAAGTTGTCAATAAATAAATCATGAGCAAGAGTTTTAGTGGATAATCTACTGTCTTTCCCATTTTATATATGAGAGACTCAAAGGACAGTGCTTTCTGGTTGTGGGAATGTTCTCAACAATTGTCTCTCAGCTGCTCAGTTTTCCAGCCAAAATTGTGTCCAGACGGAGCTGTTTGTTGTAGTTGGAGCACCAGTGGGTGAAGTCATCTGCCACTATTGATCAGTTCCAGTGCAGTTTTTCTTAACTCTTTCATTGTAAGAGACAGTAATTTCACAGTAGCATCCACACTTGTGAGAGACAGGTTCATTATGAGTGGCGGAGACCCTGGAAAACACTGAGCTAGCAACAGTCACATCCCCCCTTCTGGACTGTATTGCAGAGGAGCTAGAGGTGGGAACAGTATCCCAGAGCACCTGTGATATTGTCGGCATTTTGGTACAGCCCTGGCTTTAGAGCAGGAACAGCCTAAATTGTTTTATTCTCTGCACTGGGTGGCTGTAGGGCTGTATTGTTACTGACCCTGCTGTTCTCCTACAACGCCATCTTTCACAAGACAGTCCTTGCTTAATGGGATAGGTCTTTTCCACAAGGAAAATATTCTCTTTGAAACATCACTTGTTTAATCCCAGGATTAAGGGTTAGCTATACTTGTTCATCTTCCAAAGAGCTCTGAAGCAGCTAAAAAAATTATCCTTTTGCTTTTCAGCATGTGCATAGGACTGCTAGGGAGTAGGACAGTGGTGTGTTCAATCTGCTTATGAACTGGCAGTGTGTTTCAGTAACATATTCTGAGACTGTTCTTAGAGCTTGGTTAAGGGTACCTGAAACTTCTGCTAGACAAGATTTCAGTGGTGATAGAGATAGCCAGAAGAGGGTTTTTGGAGTCCTTTGTTTATTATTAATTTCTAGTAACTGTGACTGAAGTGAACTTTAGGCTTCCAGTCCTGATTTCTGTCTGGCAAGGATGTTGCAGTTTCTGTTTCCAGTTATAAGACTCGCCTTACCTGTAGTTTTACGAGTGGCACACTGCACAGTGTATTCTGCATGGGACCAACCCTTAAAATCATTTCCAGGAGGGTATTAGAGCCAAGTGTGAAGGCTTGCTAACAGAGCACCAGATCTCCAGGGTTTCCCTGGCTGTTGATACATTATTGAAGGTGGTGTTTGGGATCTGTTGCATCCTGACTAATTTGAGGACTGTCTGCATCCCTCTTATGTTTCTTGACCTGGGTGTCTCTGACGAAAAAGAGGCCACTTGGTGAGGTGGACTCTGTCAGGGCTCTGGCAATGTGATCTTTCCTTTTACTTGAAATAGCTTAAATTAAGTGTATTTTTTCAGGGGATGCTAGAAAAGTAATCTGTTCAGGTAGGGTCTCCAGGGAATGCTGAAGAGATTCTTCATTAACAAAAGGAGAGGAGTTGTCTGAGTCTCTGCAACTGATTCAAAGGCTGCTGGGATAATTTATAACTAGATCTGTTATTGCATTATTAAACATCTTTGGGTGGCTGCAGCCTTGGAAGAGGCATTTTTACTCTTTTAGAACTTCATAAATAAATAAAAGTAAACGCATTGGAGGGATCCAGATCACAAGATAACAGTAGAATTGTGCTGTCTTAGAGATCCAGCGTTACAAGCACATTATTTTCCTTTTTGCTTTGTCTTAGTTTGCATCTCCATTCTGAGAGAGTCAAATTAATGAGCAGTATTGAGCTATTTGTTTGGCAGCAGATGTCAACCAGCTATTGATTCTGATCTGAAGCAGCTGCCTAAAGTGATTTAGTTGTTTCCAAGATAGTATTTAGCTCATGGAATTAAACCATGGAAAAAATAGAAGAAAAATGTGAAAATAATGTTTTAGAATAGATGTCTAACATGAGACTTACGGATCAGAGAGCCTAGCCCTCTCCTGTCATCAATACTCAACCTTTTTATAGACTTAACAAGTTCCATTTTGAAAGCAGGAAGCTTTTTTCCAGCCTATTAATCTCATTGGAAGTCCATTACAGCATCTGATTGCCTTAATAATTAGGACCCCTCTAATTTGAAGCCTGAATTTATTCATGGCCAGTTTGTAGCTACGGGTGGTGAAGCCTTCAGTTGTAACTTTCCACCTGAGTTCTTTCTAGCTACTTATGCAATATATTTATATTCAAATTTGAAGTTGGGTTTTTAGGGGCTGTTCCCAAGCACATTACTAAGGGCTGTGGAGAAAAACACCGTAATAGGAAATACGACAGAAGAATTAAAGGCTGCTAATACAGTCTCGGTGTGTCCTTCACAAAGGCTTTTTTATAAATCATACTTACCTGCCTTCAAATAGGAATTCAGGAAATCTACGGAATAGCTAGAGTCAAGGCTTTTCCTGTCAGCCAGCTGAAGTCATTAACATCACTTTGCAGTGCCTGCCTGGTGTTAGTTAATTGCACAATTAGATCAAATTGTCACAACAGTTAGGTTCTGTTTAAAACCTTATATTTCATAGGACTTTTTATCAGGTGGACAGAACCGTTGCACCCACAAATAGATGTGGTTTTGAGGCACTCTTTAATACATCTAGTGGCAAACATAAAAAATAATTTAATTAGGATGAAACCATCTTGTCTGCATTATGAAGGAGAAAAATCCACAAGCAAAATAGTAAGATGAAGAAAAGGTATTTTCTTGTTGACTTTCAGTAAAGGTAGAAGGGAAGAGGGTTGACTCTAAAAGAGCAGAAGGAACTTCTAATTCATTGTAGAATTTAGCACTTTGGAATGTAGCCTCATGATACAAGTAAGTCTTTGGCGCCAGGCCTCTGAATTAAGCTAGAAATAACTTTCCTGGGGCACTTGGGTTGTAACAGTGGGAAAGGTGCGTGTGTGTGTGAAGTTTGTTTGTTCTTTGACTTTCTGGTCCCTCCTCAACCTGCCCGTTTGTTTTCCACATTGTACATGTGGAATCTGATTCGTATTAATCCCTTTTCTCTGTTTAAATATCTGCATATTTACAATCTCAGCACATTCCATTCATCTGGCAGCGATTGCTCCTGTGGTCACCATAACTATTTTCTGAAAAATATTTTTCTTAACTTTTATTTATTTGCCAAACAATTTTCTTCAAGTGTTGCACATCTGTAATAGTCCTAAAAACCTAGTTAATAAAACCACGTGGGCCGTTTGGAGTCATTTCTTTCTAATGAATTGGATGTCAAGAAGATAATCATATCCAGAATTTATTATTTAATATTAGATAATTTATTGCTAGGACGAGACCAGTTTTTCCTAGGCAGCAGCCAAACGTGACATTTCTACCTCTGGCTGTTCTCACTTCTTTGTGATTTCTTCTGATCTTAAAAATAGCATCTCCAATTTCCATTTACTTAATGCTGCTTCTGACTCGTAGATTTTTCTTCCCTATTAGGGTGTAGTAACTGGTTACTCTGAAGTCTTAAGAAAAATAGTGGTGGTAAGAGAAGTAACTGATCACTTTCTTACCTTTTTTCTTTTGTAAATACAACCTATTTGTTGGCTTTTACATTCACAGGCCTTTGTCTTAGAGGTTGCAAGCTCTCACTAGGTCTTAGGGGTTTTTTTTCCCCTAAAATCATCCAGTTATTCTTCCACATGACTGATTACATTAATCACTTTCACTGTATTAAAAAAAATACTCAACAGCATAAGCATCTGAAAATGGCTACAGCACTGACTGGGAGGAGGTGCTAGTCAGCATAGTCTCTTAACGCAGAGTGGCTTGCAGTACAAATTGCACAAGTTATACGTGCTATAGAAGAGCCTTATAGCCTGGTAAATCTTTGTTTGAGTTTATAGCTCAAGCTATAGTACATCACCAGAGTCATGTATAAATGCCACAAGTGGTTGATTCTATGTATTGCCTCTTAACACAGGTAGCACCGACGATCCTTTAGCTGATCTTTCTGAGGTCTTAAATACTGATGATGATATTCTTGGAATACTTTCTGATGATTTGGTAAAGTCTGGAGATCATTCAGGTATGTATGTTTGTAAAGTCTGTCTGGTATTTGTGTGCTTTTTTCCCTTCTTTGTTATAGATGTATTTGTTGTATCTATAGGTTATGTTGTAGGTAATTTCAGATGCACTTTTCATATCTTAAGAATGGCTTGGTTTGAGATGATTTTATTGCCTTCTACCAGTAGAAAAAAATCCCCAACCTTTCAACATTTTATTTTACTTGTCTCTTCGCTTTGCTTCTCAAGAGAGAATAAAATGTAGCTGCTGTTGTCTATCATACCTGCGTAGCTTTTTTCAGCATGCAGCTTTTTCTTTACTTTTTTTTGTTTTCGTGTTATAATCATCCATTTTATCTGGTTTGGGTCCTGTAGGTCTTGATTTATGCACTTTCCAGGTTGAGAACTCACCCTCCCCATTTGGTAAGAAACTAAACAATGGATGATCCATGGTTAGAAGTAGTTCTCTTAGTGGATTTAGCTGAAAGACCTGCATGTGTAGAAACTAGTATTTCTTTACTGTGTCACTAATTCATGCTTCCATTTTCCACTCTTTTTGTGGTGTGTGAGTCTAACACAACCTATAAACTCTTCACTTTGCATTAAAGAGTACTGTATAAGGTTTTGTTATCAGCTTTTAAAAAACCTTCCCCGAGTTTTTGTGCTTCATGATACAAAGCCATGCATTTTCTTGCTGCCACTGTACTATTACTTCTAGTAGTAGTGTGTAGTTTTTATCATAGTGGTATCTTTCGTAAATAAAAAGCATTTTAACAATGTGAATATATTAAAGCATGATTAAAGCAGTAAGCATCAATCGTTTTATTTCCACTGGATGATGATTCATCACTATATGTAAAACACAGGTTGACAATAAGTGGAACAGCATGTTTCATTACCTTAAATTTAGTTTGATTTGGTATCTAACGCAAATATATTTTATATACTGAAGTGTGTAGTTTGTTTGGGTTTTTTTTCCAAAGGCCTTTCTTGTTTGATTGATTTATTGGCTTATAAAGGATGTTGAGAAGTCTGTGTAGTAAGTTATAGTACCAACAAACCACTCTGTCTGATGTAAAGTAGAATATTCAGTGGTTGTTTTTTTAAACAGAAACTGCTATAACTTGTTTTATATTGACTACGCTTCAACAGCACTGCAGTAGATATTTAATCATAGTATCATCATAGAATTGTTTGGCTTGAAAGGGACCTTAAAGCTCATCCACTTCCAACCCCCTACCATGGGCATGGACACCTTCCATTAGACTGGGTTGCTCCAAGACCCATCCAGCCTGGCCTTGAAGAGTGCCAGGGACGGGGCAGCCACAGCCTCTCTGGGCAACCTATCCAAGTGCCTTGGCACACTCATAGTGAAGAACATCTTTCGCATATCTAATCTCAATCTACCCCCTTCCGGTTTAAAGCCATTCCTGTGTGTCCTTTCGCTGCCTGCTCTTGCGAAAAGTGCTTTCCAAATTTCTTGTAGGCACTAGCAATGCTTTAGGCACTGGAAGCTGCTCTAAGGTCTCAGTAGAGCCTTCTCTTCTCCAGGCTGAACAAGCCCAGCTCTCTTAGCCTGTCCTCATATGTAATATTAATGTAATTTATGTAATTTTGTAATGTTAAATGTAATATTAAGGTAATTAATGTAATAGTACAAGAAAAATTGAATTAACCTTATCTACGTGAGGATGAACCATATTCACCACTGGTGTGATTGTTTTAAATTGTGAAAAGTAACTATATTGGAACTATACTTGAAACTATGCAACCAAAACCATGCTGTACCTAAACTCAGTAGTCTTATTTCCCATTCTTCCAGTTGTATTCTGTTCAATTAATATTCCTTAAACAGTAGAGTAAGATGGAGGTAAACAGAAGGTGATTTTGTTTGATTTTTCTTATGAATGTTGTATTTTGTCTTACCTTTCAAATCTTAGAAAGTCTTGGTTTAGTTGATAGCTCAGCTCTAAGAAGAAATAAAAGCTTTATGCTCTTTATTCTATGTCAATAAATTTTACTATCTATGCCTAACTGAGCATTCCTTCCTCCTCCAGCTGGATTGGATATCGGTCCCATCTCTGATGATCCTTCTTCTCTGCCTCAGCCAAATGTCAACCAGAGTTCACGGCCATTGAGTGAAGAACAGCTGGATGGAATCCTCAGTCCAGAACTGGACAAAATGGTCACAGATGGTAATATTTTTTGTCCTTGATCTTGGTCTTCTAGAAAATGTTAGTAAAAATCCTCCCTTTTATTCTCAAATTACTTGCCTATGTATTGTAACATACCTATTTAGACTTGATTGCAGAATTAATTTTATTGCACCTTTTGATGATTCCTCATTCTGTGTTGTGTTTATTTTGTCCAGGCGCTATTCTTGGCAAACTGTACAAAATCCCAGGTATGTGTTCTAATCTTAGTTGACTTTCATAGAACACAGTTTGTAAATAGTGCCAACCAGCTCATGGACAATGTTTTTGCAGAGCTAGGAGGAAAGGATGTTGAAGATTTGTTCACAGCTGTGTTAAGTCCAGCAACCACGCAGCCAGCTCCTTTGCCACAGCCTCCACCTCCCCCACAGCTTATGCCTTTGCACAGCCAAGGTATGTTCCTTTGTTACTTTCAAAAAAGCAGCCCGGTCAGGATAGTTGTGTATCTTTTAAATATTGATGTGAAAGTAGGATGTGCTGTACTTTCTGCCATTTTAAACTGGTGGAATGCCATTGTTAATTTATGAAATACAATTCTAAAACTGTTCTGAAGGGGGTATATGATTAAAATGCACATTAATAATGCTAATAGAAAAGGACATTTATTTTAGACTTTCCTGACGTATTAGAGCTTTTATTTTAGCTGACACTTTTTAATAGTTTTGAAATTCGTCTGTGATAAGGCATGCATCCTCTCTTCTGACTTCACTCTTTAATTACTTGTGGGTACTTCCTTGAGGGCAAGGCAAGAGTATGTGTGGCAATGAGTTAGTGAGTCTTAATTTCCTTTAAGAATTCAGTTTGACATGTTAGCCAGTCCTACCTAAATAACGCTCAGAGGGCTGAGTAGTTTTGGAATGTACCAGAGAGATTATAATTTATTTTCTGTGTTACTACTAAAATTGTCCGGAGTTAGGGCAGGATATTATTGTTCTGACATTGAAAGCAAGGGGCCAGTTGATTTTATTTATTGTTGTTACCAGTGGAAATTAATTTATTTTATTTAGCAGTATGTATAAGCAGAAATAAATACACTCTTTTCTCATCAGACATCATCTCTAGACGGTTTTCCCTGAGCTCATGTGCCAATTCTGTTATACTGGCACTACAGAAAAGTAGTATGCAGATTGATTTCACCAGTGAATTAATCATAAGAGGAAAAAAGATTGATTTCCTAGTTGGATGAATTTCCATAAAAAAGAAAGACTTCAAAAGTCTTAGAAAGGAGAGAATTTAAAGCATATAATGAGGTGATTTAAAACAAAAGATAATATAGCTATCATTGCCTATTTCCCAGTTACTTGAGTACTTGAAGATAAGTTCAGCATTTGAGCTCTGTCAGATTGTTTAACTTCTCTCTGTGGGTACTGCCACAATTACAAAGTTTTAGATTCATAATTTGGTTCAGTTATGGTGTAATGATCCACATGTTTCTGTGAGACAAATGCTTCAATAATGGAGAAGCTTGCATCAAGTTTCAGCAATTTCAGATAAACTTAATGCTCTCTTCTCATAAAAACATGTGATCCTACAGTGCAAACCCCGGACCTGACTCTCCATGCTGTTTGCCAGGTCTTCATAGTTAAAGTATACTGTCTATTTAGTAGCTATAATAAAGGACGTTCTCTTAAATTTTTAGTTACTTTCATCCAAACTACACTTGCTGCATAGTGTATGTAACCTGTAGATCAGAAGGCAGTCTCCTAAAGCATGAGATAATGATACAGTCATCCTGCAGATGCATCTACTTCCTGAGCTACTTCTACGCTTGTAAGAAAATACTGGGACAAAAGTTATGACACTTAGGTGACAGGAATTCGAAGGCCAGTGTTAATTATGTGTAGGAACATCTGCAAATGCCATCATCTGTGCCACATTTGTAATGCTGTAATCAAATAAATAAAATTTTCTGCTTTTGTACTGCTAGGCTGGATATTTAATTAGAAAATCTGATGCTTATTTGACCAGATTTGTCTGTTTCACTGGTTACAAATTAGGGAGTTTGTAGCTAATGAGGATTTACTTTGGTACACTGCTCAGAAGTCTCGAAGGGGTGATGTTTAATTCAGGTGACTAATGGTAATTCTGCAAGGACTGAAACCGGCTTTCTCCATGCTTGCTGCTTGAATCTGCGCATAAAAAATATGACAGACATTAGCCTTTAAGAATATACTTCAATATTAAGTGCAGTTTCATAGCATGGGCTACTGCAAAAGTCTTGGGAATCCATTAAAAAATCCCAGATTTTCCAGACAAGAAAAAAAGGGATGTGACACAGTAGAGAAGAATCCCTTAAACTTACAAGGAAGCACTGTAAACTGATACTTAAAATCTTTTCCAAAATATAAGGTCAGTTTTTAAGCAGTTATTTTTTTCAGAAGACAAGAATGAAAACTTCCATCTCTGCCTTAAAAACAGTCACCTTTTAAAATAGTAATTTAAACTTCTTCTTTCCAGGAGAGAATTCGTTTCCAAGAGTGCCTCTTATGAATGGTCTGATTGGCCCTAATCCTCATCTCCCTCATGCAGCTTTGTCTGCTGGAGGCGGACTGGGCACTTTCTCTCCCATTACACAGCAACCATATACTGATACCAGGTAGGTCAAGATGGGAAAAACTCCCGAACATCTCTTGTTTAGCTTTTGTCACCTGTGGGGTGCTGATATTATTAATACTGTGATATTATTAGCATTTATCTACTTAGGTCTGGACAGCCACTACGTAAACTTCTGTATTCTTGTGGCCTGTTCACTACTGAAATAACAAACAGAATAAGTACTTTACTAATTGGTTGGTTGTTTGGATTGTTGGCTTTATGTTGGGAGCAACCTATATATAAAACAAAACCCTTTTTTTATTTGTCAGGGATAAGAATCCAGCGTTCAATCCAATGGTAAGTGATCCAAACAGCTCATGGGCACCATCTGCTCCACCTTTGGAAGGTGAAGGCGATACAATGTCCAATGCTCAAAGAAGCACCCTGAAGTGGGAAAAAGAAGAAGCTTTGGGTGAAATGGCAACAGTAGCGCCTGTTCTCTATACAAATATCAACTTCCCCAACCTGAAGGAAGAATTCCCAGGTGAGTGATTTTCCTGAATAAAGTTAAATGTTTTGTAGCAATATATGTGTCTTCATTTGAATGAATGTAAAATAGACTTTTCAAAGCCTTGTGGATTAACACGTTTTTTGATTGCAGACTGGACTACAAGAGTGAAGCAGATTGCTAAACTGTGGAGGAAAGCAAGCTCACAGGAGAGGGCTCCATATGTGGTAAGAACAATTACACCTGTATTCACATACATCCAGCAAACGTGTATTTCATTTGTAAGGTTTTCATTTGTGGGTTTGTTGGTTTTGGGTTGTTTTTTTTTTAATAAATTAAGTTTTAGGTTTAGTGAATGTTCACTTACTCCAAGAATGCCTTTGTAATTTAACTTCTAAGTGAATACTTCTACCTGTGTTCTTTGCTTTTTAGTCCTGGAATAAACTACGTTAGCATTGTGCAATCTAAAGACATGAACTGAGACAATAACATTTGCGGTTCCCATTGCCTCTTTCCTACATTTCATCCATGCCTCAAATCTTATTTGCTCTTTCGTTTTCAGCACAGGATCTTACCAGTTTCTTCAGAAGGATAATAACAAATCATTATGTGGCTTTCCTTTCTTTAATCATCCCCTCTCGCTAGTCTTTTTTTTCCCATTAGAGTTGCTGAAGTCTTTCTTTCACTTGCTGAACTAACCAGTCCAGAAGCCTCAGTGCTCACATACCTACTTCCCTCACTTTTTTTCTACACCCGTGTTCTTGCCTTACCCTTCCCCTTCACTACTCACTCTCTTCTGCTGCTTTGTGAAACTTTTGAAATCTTCCATGTTGTGGGGAGTGTGAAGAATTCCATTTCTCGCTCTTTTTGGAGCATCCACTTTCTTCACATCTGAGTCAAGTATTTGTAGTAGCTATTTGGAGTTATGTGGTCGTTTACTCCATTCTGTAGAACTTGCACCATTCAAAGGGTGTGTCATGGGTTCAGCAGTAGCAGTCATTTTTCCCCTTCTTGGTAGCTAGTGCAGCACTGTGTTTTTGACTTTCTGCCTGGGAACAGTGCTGATAACACCAATGTCTTTAGTTATGGCTTAGTGATGTTTGGTCTGGCCAGGGACTTTCTGAGCCTCATGCTCTGCCAGGGAGGAGGGGAAGACGGGGGGAAGCAGAGACAGGGCACCTGACCCAAACTGACCAAAGAGGTATTCCATACCACAGCACGTCATGCCCAGGATGCA